>JAECWO010000086.1:0-84213 GCA_018150735.1 Drosophila sp. 14030-0761.01
TTTGGCCATGATATCACTGTTTGCGCTAAGTAATGGTAAAGTCCTGCGTCAGTTATTTTGTTATGGAAGCTCCATTTTGGAGTCGGCCACAATATCACTGTTTGCGCTAAGTAATTTTGTTATGGAAGCTCCATTTTGGATTCGGCCACAATAACATTGTTTGCGCTATCTAATGGAATAGTCCTGCTTGCGCTACCTTTTGTATGGGTCCTTTTGGATTTGGCCATGATATCATGTTATGCGCTATGGTAAAGTCATGGGAGCTCCATTTTGGATTTGGCCATGATATCACTGTTTGCGCTAAGTAATGGTAAAGTCCTGCGTCAGTTATTTTGTTATGGAAGCTCCATTTTGGAGTCGGCCACAAATACACTGTTTGCGCTAAGTAATTTTGTTATGGAAGCTCCATTTTGGATTCGGCCACAATAACATTGTTTGCGCTATCTAATGGAATAGTCACTGTTTGCCTACCTAATGCAATAGTACTGCTTGGTTATCTTGTGTATGGGAGCTCCATTTTGGATTTGGCCATGATATCACTGTTTGCGCTAAGTAATGGTAAAGTCCTGCGTCAGTTATTTTGTTATGGAAGCTCCATTTTGGAGTCGGCCACAATTACATTGTTTGCGCTAAGTAAAGTGTTTTGTTTATGGAAGCTACATTTTGGATTTGGCCATGATATCACTGTTTTTGGTTATGGAAGCTTTTTTGGAAGCTCCATTTTGGATTTGGCCATGATATCACTGTTTGCGCTAAGTAATGGTAAAGTCCTGCGTCAGTTATTTTGTTATGGAAGCTCCATTTTGGAGTCGGCCACAATAACACTGTTTGCGCTAAGTAATTTTTTGTTATGGAAGCTACATTTTGGATTTGGCCATGATATCACTGTTTGCGCTAAGTAAATGGTAATAGTCATGCGTCAGTTATTTTGTTATGGAAGCTCTATTTTGGAGTCGGCCACAATAACACTGTTTGCGCTATAGTAATTTTGTGTATGGAAGCTACATTTTGGATTTGGCCATGATATCACTGTTTGCGCTAAGTAATGGTAAAGTCCTGCGTCAGTTATTTTGTTATGGAAGCTCCATTTTGGAGTCGGCCACAATATCACTGTTTGCGCTAAGTAATTTGTTTGCGTATATTTTGTTATGGAAGCTCCATTTTGGAGTCGGCCACAAAATCACTGTTTGCGCTAAGTAATTTTGTTATGGAAGCTCCATTTTGGATTCGGCCACAATAACATTGTTTGCGCTATCTAATGGAATAGTCCTTGCTTTTGGTTATCTTGTGTATGGGAGCTCCATTTTGGATTTGGCCATGATATCACTGTTTGCGCTAAGTAATGGTAAAGTCCTGCGTCAGTTATTTTGTTATGGAAGCTCCATTTTGGAGTCGGCAACAATTACATTGTTTGCGCTAAGTAATTTTGTTATGGAAGCTACATTTTGGATTTGGCCATGATATCACTGTTTGCGCTAAGTAAAGGTAAAGTCCTGCGTCAGTTATTTTGTTATGGAAGCTCCATTTTGGAGTCGGCCACAATAACACTGTTTGCGCTAAGTAATTTTGTTATGGAAGCTACATTTTGGATTTGGCCATGATATCACTGTTTGCGCTAAGTAATGGTAAAGTCATGCTTTTTTTGGAAGCTACATTTTGGATTTGGCCAAGATATCACTGTTTGCGCTAAGTAATGGTAAAGTCCTGCGTCAGTTATTTTGTTATGGAAGCTCCATTTTGGAGTCGGCCACAAAAACACTGTTTGCGCTAAGTAATTTTGTTATGGAAGCTTCATTTTGGATTCGGCCACAATAACATTGTTTGCGCTATCTAATAGAATAGTCCTGTTTGCGCTACCTAATGGAATAGTACTGTTTGGTTATCTTGTGTATGGGAGCTCCATTTTGGATTTGGCCATGATATCACTGTTTGCGCTAAGTAATGGTAAAGTCATGCGGAAGCTACATTTTGGATTTGGCCAAGATATCACTGTTTGCGCTAAGTAATGGTAAAGTCCTGCGTCAGTTATTTTGTTATGAAAGCTCCATTTTGGAGTCGGCCACAAAATCACTGTTTGCGCTAAGTAATTTTGTTATGGAAGCTTGATTTTGGATTCGGCCACAATAACATTGTTTGCGCTATCTAATGGAATAGTCCTGTTTGCGCTACCTAATGCAATAGTACTGTTTGGTTATCTTGTGTATGGGAGCTCCATTTTGGATTTGGCCATGATATCACTGTTTGCGCTAAGTAATGGTAAAGTCCTGCGTCAGTTATTTTGTTATGGAAGCTCCATTTTGGAGTCGGCTACAATTACATTGTTTGCGCTATCTAGTAGTTTTTGTTATGGAAGCTACATTTTGGATTTGGCCATGATATCACTGTTTGCGCTAAGTAATGGTAAAGTCATGCGTCAGTTATTTTGTTATGGAAGCTCCATTTTGGAGTCGGCAACAATTACATTGTTTGCGTTAAGTAATTTTGTTATGGAAGCTTCATTTTGGATTTGGCCATGATATCACTGTTTGCGCTAAGTAAAGGTAAAGTCCTGCGTCAGTTATTTTGTTATGAAAGCTCCATTTTGGAGTCGGCCACAAAATCACTGTTTGCGTTAAGTAATTTTGTTATGGAATCTACATTTTGGATTTGGCCATGATATCACTGTTTGCGCTAAGTAAAGGTAAAGTCATGCGTCAGTTATTTTGTTATGGAAGCTCTATTTTGGAGTCGGCCACAATAACACTGTTTGCGCTAAGTAATTTTGTTATGGAAGCTACATTTTGGATTTGGCCATGATATCACTGTTTGCGCTAAGTAAAGGTAAAGTCATGCGTCAGTTATTTTGTTATGGAAGCTCCATTTTGGAGTCGGCCACAAAATCACTGTTTGCGCTAAGTAATTTTGTTATGGAAGCTCGATTTTGGATTCGGCCACAATAACATTGTTTGCGCTATCTAATGGAATAGTCCTGTTTGCGCTACCTAATAGAATAGTACTGTTTGGTTATCTTGTGTATGGGAGCTCCATTTTGGATTTGGCCATGATATCACTGTTTGCGCTAAGTAAAGGTAAAGTCATGCGTCAGTTATTTTGTTATGGAAGCTCCATTTTGGAGTCGGCCACAATAACACTGTTTGCGCTAAGTAATTTGTAATATGGTCAGTTAATTTTGTTATGGAAGCTCCATTTTGGAGTCGGCCACAATTACATTGTTTGCGCTCTAATTAATTTTTGTTATGGGAGCTCACATTTTGGATTTGGCCATGATATCACTGTTTGCGCTAAGTAATGGTAAAGTCCTGCGTCAGTTATTTTGTTATGGAAGCTCCATTTTGGAGTCGGCCACAATAACACTGTTTGCGCTAAGTAATTTTGTTATGGAAGCTACATTTTGGATTTGGCCATAATAACATTGTTTGCGCTAACTAATGGTAATAGTCCTGTTTGGTTATTTGGGAGCTCCATTTTGGATTTGGCCATAGATATCACTGTTTGCGCTAAGTAATGGTAAAGTCCTGCGTCAGTTATTTTGTTATGGAAGCTCCATTTTGGAGTCGGCCACAAAATCACTGTTTGCGCTAAGTAATTTTGTTATGGAAGCTTGCATTTTGGATTCGGCCACAATAACATTGTTTGCGCTATCTAATAGAATAGTCCTGCTTTGTTATTTGGCGCTACCTTTTGGCAATAGCACTGTTTGCGCTAAGTTATTTTGTGTATGGGAGCTCCATTTTGGATTTGGCCATGATATCACTGTTTGCGCTAAGTAATGGTAAAGTCATGCGGAAGCTACATTTTGGATTTGGCCAAGATATCACTGTTTGCGCTAAGTAATGGTAAAGTCCTGCGTCAGTTATTTTGTTATGGAAGCTCCATTTTGGAGTCGGCCACAAAATCACTGTTTGCGCTAAGTAATTTTGTTATGGAAGCTTGATTTTGGATTCGGCCACAATAACATTGTTTGCGCTATCTAATGGAATAGTCCTGTTTGCGCTACCTAATGCAATAGTACTGTTTGGTTATCTTGTGTATGGGAGCTCCATTTTGGATTTGGCCATGATATCACTGTTTGCGCTAAGTAATGGTAAAGTCCTGCGTCAGTTATTTTGTTATGGAAGCTCCATTTTGGAGTCGGCCACAATTACATTGTTTGCGCTATTATGGAGTAGTCTTTTGTTATGGAAGCTACATTTTGGATTTGGCCATGATATCACTGTTTGCGCTAAGTAATGGTA
The DNA here is from genome assembly GCA_018150735.1 of Drosophila sp. 14030-0761.01. NCBI lineage: Eukaryota > Metazoa > Arthropoda > Insecta > Diptera > Drosophilidae > Drosophila > Drosophila sp. 14030-0761.01. Next base: position 4,236 of record JAECWO010000086.1, read on the forward strand.
AAGTCCTGCGTCAGTTATTTTGTTATGGAAGCTCCATTTTGGAGTCGGCAACAATTACATTGTTTGCGTTAAGTAATTTTGTTATGGAAGCTCCATTTTGGATTTGGCCATGATATCACTGTTTGCGCTAAGTAAAGGTAAAGTCCTGCGTCAGTTATTTTGTTATGGAAGCTCCATTTTGGAGTCGGCCACAAAATCACTGTTTGCGCTAAGTAATTTTGTTATGGAATCTACATTTTGGATTTGGCCATGATATCACTGTTTGCGCTAAGTAAATGGTAAAGTCATGCGTCAGTTATTTTGTTATGGAAGCTCCATTTTGGAGTCGGCCACAATAACACTGTTTGCGCTAAGTAATTTTGTTATGGAAGCTACATTTTGGATTTGGCCATGATATCACTGTTTGCGCTAAGTAAAGGTAAAGTCATGCGTCAGTTATTTTGTTATGGAAGCTCCATTTTGGAGTCGGCCACAAAATCACTGTTTGCGCTAAGTAATTTTGTTATGGAAGCTCGATTTTGGATTCGGCCACAATAACATTGTTTGCGCTATCTAATGGAATAGTCCTGTTTGCGCTACCTAATAGAATAGTACTGTTTGGTTATCTTGTGTATGGGAGCTCCATTTTGGATTTGGCCATGATATCACTGTTTGCGCTAAGTAATGGTAAAGTCATGCGTCAGTTATTTTGTTATGGAAGCTCCATTTTGGAGTCGGCCACAATTACATTGTTTGCGCTAATTAATTTTGTTATGGAAGCTACATTTTGGATTTGGCCATGATAACACTGTTTGCGCTAAGTAATGGTAAAGTCCTGCGTCAGTTATTTTGTTATGGAAGCTCCATTTTGGAGTCGGCCACAATATCACTGTTTGCGCTAAGTAATTTTGTTATGGAAGCTCGATTTTGGATTCGGCCACAATAACATTGTTTGCGCTATCTAATGGAATAGTCCTGTTTCTATCTGTTTGGTTATCTCGTGTATGGGAGCTCCATTTTGGATTTGGCCATGATATCACTGTTTGCGCTAAGTAATGGTAAAGTCCTGCGTCAGTTATTTTGTTATGGAAGCTCCATTTTGGAGTCGGCCACAATAACATTGTTTGCGCTAAGTAATTTTGTTCTGGAAGCTGCATTTTGGATTTGGCCACGATAACACTGTTTGCGCTAAGTAATGGAATAGTCCTGCGTTGGTTATTTTGTGTATGGGAGCTCCATTTTGGAGTTGGCCACAATATCACTGTTTGCGCTAAGTAATTTTGTTATGGAAGCTGCATTTTGGATTCGGCCACAATAACATTGTTTGCGCTATCTAATGGAATAGTCCTGCTTGGTTATCTCGTGTATGGGAGCTACATTTTGGATTTGGCCATGATATCACTGTTTGCGCTAAGTAATGGTAAAGTCCTGCGTCAGTTATTTTGTTATGGAAGCTCCATTTTGGAGTCGGCCACAATAACACTGTTTGCGCTAAGTAATTTTGTTATGGAAGCTGCATTTTGGATTCGGCCACAATAACATTGTTTGCTCTATCTAATGGAATAGTCCTGTTTGGTTATTGTGTTGGGAGCTACCATTTTGAATGGCCAATAGTACTGTTTGCGTTAAGTCTTTTGTTATGGGAGCTCCATTTTGGATTCGGCCACAATAACATTGTTTGCGCTAACTAATGGAATAGTCTGTTGGTTATCTCGTGTATGGGAGCTCAATTTTGGATTTGGCCATGATATCACTGTTTGCGCTAAGTAATGGTAAAGTCCTGCGTCAGTTATTTTGTTATGGAAGCTCCATTTTGGAGTCGGCCACAATAACACTGTTTGCGCTAAGTAATTTTGTTATGGAAGCTGCATTTTGGATTCGGCCACAATAACATTTTTGCGCTATCTAATGGAATAGTCCTGCTTGTTTTTTATGGAGCTCCATTTTGGTTTGGCCATGATATCACTGTTTGCGCTAAGTAATTTTGTTATGGAAGCTGCATTTTGGATTCGGCCACAATAACATTGTTTGCGCTATCTAATGGAATAGTCCTGCTTGGTTATCTCGTGTATGGGAGCTCCATTTTGGATTTGGCCATGATATCACTGTTTGCGCTAAGTAATGGTAAAGTCCTGCGTCAGTTATTTTGTTATGGAAGCTCCATTTTGGAGTCGGCCACAATAACATTGTTTGCGCTAAGTAATTTTGTTATGGAAGCTGCATTTTGGATTTGGCCATGATATCACTGTTTGCGCTAAGTAATGGTAAAGTCCTGCGTCAGTTATTTTGTTATGGAAGCTCCATTTTGGAGTCGGCCACAATATCATTGTTTGCGCTAAGTAATTTTGTTATGGAAGCTTCATTTTGGATTTGGCCACGATAACATTGTTTGCGCTATCTACTGGAATAAGTCCTGCTTGGTTATTTTGTGTATGGGAGCTCCATTTTGGATTTGGCACATGATATCACTGTTTGCGCTAAGTAATGGTAAAGTCATGCGTCAGTTATTTTGTTATGGAAGCTCCATTTTGGAGTCGGCCACAATAACACTGTTTGCGCTATAGTAATTTTGTTATGGAAGCTACATTTTGGATTTGGCCATGATATCACTGTTTGCGCTAAGTAATGGTAAAGTCCTGCGTCAGTTATTTTGTTATGGAAGCTCCATTTTGGAGTCGGCCACAAAATCACTGTTTGCGCTAAGTAATTTTGTTATGGAAGCTCGATTTTGGATTCGGCCACAATAACATTGTTTGCGCTATCTAATGGAATAGTCCTGTTTCTCTTGAATAGTACTGCTTGGTTATCTTGTGTATGGGAGCTCCATTTTGGATTTGGCCATGATATCACTGTTTGCGCTAAGTAATGGTAAAGTCATGCGTCAGTTATTTTGTTATGGAAGCTCCATTTTGGAGTCGGCAACAATTACATTGTTTGCGTTATCTATTGGAATAGTCCTGCTTTGTTTTTTATGGAAGCTACATTTTGGATTTGGCCATGATATCACTGTTTGCGCTAAGTAAAGGTAAAGTCCTGCGTCAGTTATTTTGTTATGGAAGCTCCATTTTGGAGTCGGCCACAATAATCACTGTCTGCGCTAAGTAATTTTGTTATGGAAGCTCGATTTTGGATTCGGCCACAATAACATTGTTTGCGCTATCTAATGGAATAGTCCTGTTTGCGCTACCTAATGGAATAGTACTGTTTGGTTATCTTGTGTATGGGAGCTCCATTTTGGATTTGGCCATGATATCACTGTTTGCGCTAAGTAATGTATGGTTAGAGTCCTCACCAGATATTTTGTTATGGAAGCTCCATTTTGGAGTCGGCCACAATTACATTGTTTGCGCTATCTAATGGAATAGTCCTGCTTTGTTATCTCGTGTATGGGAGCTCCATTTTGGATTTGGCCATGATATCACTGTTTGCGCTAAGTAATGGTAAAGTCATGCGTCAGTTATTTTGTTATGGAAGCTCCATTTTGGAGTCGGCCACAATAACACTGTTTGCGCTAAGTAATTTTGTTTGGAAGCTCCATTTTGGATTCGGCAATAACACTGTTTGCGCTAAGTAATTTTGTTATGGAAGCTACATTTTGGATTTGGCCATGATATCACTGTTTGCGCTAAGTAATGGTAAAGTCCTGCGTCAGTTATTTTGTTATGGAAGCTCCATTTTGGAGTCGGCCACAATATCACTGTTTGCGCTAAGTAATTTTGTTATGGAAGCTCCATTTTGGATTCGGCCACAATAACATTGTTTGCGCTATCTAATGGAATAGTCCTGTTTGCGCTACCTAATGGAATAGTACTGTTTGGTTATCTCGTGTATGGGAGCTCCATTTTGGATTTGGCCATGATATCACTGTTTGCGCTAAGTAATGTAAAGTCCTGCGTCAGTTATTTTGTTATGGAAGCTCCATTTTGGAGTCGGCCACAATAACATTGTTTGCGCTAAGTAATTTTTGTTATTGGAAGCTACATTTTGGATTTGGCCATGATATCACTGTTTGCGCTAAGTAATGGTAAAGTCCTGCGTCAGTTATTTTGTTATGGAAGCTCCATTTTGGAGTCGGCCAATAACACTGTTTGCGCTAATTAATTTTGTTATGGAAGCTACATTTTGGATTTGGCCATGATATCACTGTTTGCGCTAAGTAATGGTATAGTCCTGCGTCAGTTATTTTGTGTATGGAAGCTCCATTTTGGAGTCGGCCACAATATCACTGTTTGCGCTAAGTAATTTTGTTATGGAAGCTTCATTTTGGATTCGGCCACAATAACATTGTTTGCGCTATCTATGGAATAGTCTGTTTTCCTAATGGAATAGTCCTGCTTGGTTATCTTCGTGTATGGGAGCTCCATTTTGGATTTGGCCATGATATCACTGTTTGCGCTAAGTAATGGTAAAGTCCTGCGTCAGTTATTTTGTTATGGAAGCTCCATTTTGGAGTCGGCCACAATAACATTGTTTGCGCTAAGTAATTTTGTTATGGAAGCTACATTTTGGATTTGGCCATGATATCACTGTTTGCGCTAAGTAATGGTAAAGTCCTGCGTCAGTTATTTTGTTATGGAAGCTCCATTTTGGAGTCGGCCACAATATCACTGTTTGCGCTAAGTAATTTTGTTATGGAAGCTTCATTTTGGATTCGGCCACAATAACATTGTTTGCGCTATCTAATGGAATAGTCTTTTCGTTCTGCTTGGTTATCTCGTGTATGGGAGCTCCATTTTGGATTTGGCCATGATATCACTGTTTGCGCTAAGTAATGGTAAAGTCCTGCGTCAGTTATTTTGTTATGGAAGCTCCATTTTGGAGTCGGCCACAATTACATTGTTTGCGCTAAGTAATTTTGTTATGGAAGCTACATTTTGGATTTGGCCATGATATCACTGTTTGCGCTAAGTAATGGTAAAGTCTGCGTCAGTTATTTTGTTATGGAAGCTCCATTTTGGAGTCGGCAACAATTACATTGTTTGCGTAAGTAATTTTGTTATGGAAGCTACATTTTGGATTTGGCCATGATATCACTGTTTGCGCTAAGTAATGGTAAAGTTGCGTCAGTTATTTTGTTATGGAAGCTCCATTTTGGAGTTGGCCACAATATCACTGTTTGCGCTAAGTAATTTTAAAGTCATGCGGAAGCTACATTTTGGATTTGGCCAAGATATCACTGTTTGCGCTAAGTAATGGTAAAGTCATGCGTCAGTTATTTTGTTATGGAAGCTCCATTTTGGAGTCGGCAACAATTACATTGTTTGCGTTAAGTAATTTTGTTATGGAAGCTTCATTTTGGATTTGGCCATGATATCACTGTTTGCGCTAAGTAAAGGTAAAGTCATGCGTCAGTTATTTTGTTATGGAAGCTCTATTTTGGAGTCGGCCACAATAACACTGTTTGCGCTAAGTAATTTTGTTATGGAAGCTACATTTTGGATTTGGCCATGATATCACTGTTTGCGCTAAGTAAAGGTAAAGTCATGCGTCAGTTATTTTGTTATGGAAGCTCCATTTTGGAGTCGGCCACAAAATCACTGTTTGCGCTAAGTAATTTTGTTATGGAAGCTCGATTTTGGATTCGGCCACAATAACATTGTTTGCGCTATCTAATGGAATAGTCCTGTTTGCGCTACCTAATAGAATAGTACTGTTTGGTTATCTTGTGTATGGGAGCTCCATTTTGGATTTGGCCATGATATCACTGTTTGCGCTAAGTAAAGGTAAAGTCATGCGTCAGTTATTTTGTTATGGAAGCTCCATTTTGGAGTCGGCAACAATTACATTGTTTGCGTTAATTAATTTTGTTATGGAAGCTACATTTTGGATTTGGCCATGATATCACTGTTTGCGCTAAGTAAAGGTAAAGTCCTGCGTCAGTTATTTTGTTATGAAAGCTCCATTTTGGAGTCGGCCACAAAATCACTGTCTGCGCTAAGTAATTTTGTTATGGAAGCTCGATTTTGGATTCGGCCACAATAACATTGTTTGCGCTATCTAATGGAATAGTCCTGTTTGCGCTACCTAATGGAATAGTACTGTTTGGTTATCTTGTGTATGGGAGCTCCATTTTGGATTTGGCCATGATATCACTGTTTGCGCTAAGTAATGGTAAAGTCCTGCACCAGATATTTTGTTATGGAAGCTTCATTTTGGAGTCGGCCACAATTACATTGTTTGCGCTAAGTAATTTTGTTATGGAAGCTACATTTTGGATTTGGCCATGATATCAATGTTTGCGCTAAGTAATGGTAAAGTCATGCGTCAGTTATTTTGTTATGGAAGCTCTATTTTGGAGTCGGCCACAATAACACTGTTTGCGCTAAGTAATTTTGTTATGGAAGCTACATTTTGGATTTGGCCATGATATCACTGTTTGCGCTAAGTAATGGTAAAGTCATGCGGAAGCTACATTTTGGATTTGGCCAAGATATCACTGTTTGCGCTAAGTAATGGTAAAGTCCTGCGTCAGTTATTTTGTTATGAAAGCTCCATTTTGGAGTCGGCCACAAAATCACTGTTTGCGCTAAGTAATTTTGTTATGGAAGCTTGATTTTGGATTCGGCCACAATAACATTGTTTGCGCTATCTAATAGAATAGTCCTGTTTGCGCTACCTAATGGAATAGTACTGTTTGGTTATCTTGTGTATGGGAGCTCCATTTTGGATTTGGCCATGATATCACTGTTTGCGCTAAGTAATGGTAAAGTCCTGCGTCAGTTATTTTGTTATGAAAGCTCCATTTTGGAGTCGGCCACAAAATCACTGTTTGCGCTAAGTAATTTTGTTATGGAAGCTTGATTTTGGATTCGGCCACAATAACATTGTTTGCGCTATCTAATGGAATAGTCCTGTTTGCGCTACCTAATGGAATAGTACTGTTTGGTTATCTTGTGTATGGGAGCTCCATTTTGGATTTGGCCATGATATCACTGTTTGCGCTAAGTAAAGTCCTGCGTCAGATATTTTGTTATGGAAGCTTCATTTTGGAGTCGGCCACAATTACATTGTTTGCGCTAAGTAATTTTGTTATGGAAGCTACATTTTGGATTTGGCCATGATATCACTGTTTGCGCTAAGTAATGGTAAAGTCATGCGTCAGTTATTTTGTTATGGAAGCTCCATTTTGGAGTCGGCAACAATTACATTGTTTGCGTTAAGTAATTTTCTTATGGAAGCTACATTTTGGATTTGGCCATGATATCACTGTTTGCGCTAAGTAAAGGTAAAGTCATGCGTCAGTTATTTTGTTATGGAAGCTCTATTTTGGAGTCGGCCACAATAACACTGTTTGCGCTAAGTAATTTTGTTATGGAAGCTCGATTTTGGATTCGGCCACAATAACATTGTTTGCGCTATCTAATGGAATAGTCCTGTTTGCGCTACCTAATGGAATAGTACTGTTTGGTTATCTTGTGTATGGGAGCTCCATTTTGGATTTGGCCATGATATCACTGTTTGCGCTAAGTAATGGTAAAGTCCTGCGTCAGTTATTTTGTTATGAAATCTCCATTTTGGAGTCGACCACAAAATCACTGTTTGCGCTAAGTAATTTTGTTATGGAACCTCGATTTTGGATTTGGCCATGATATCACTGTTTGCGCTAAGTAATGGTAAAGTCCTGCGTCAGTTATTTTGTTATGAAAGCTCCATTTTGGAGTCGGCCACAAAATCACTGTTTGCGCTAACTAATTTTGTTATGGAAGCTCGATTTTGGATTCGGCCACAATAACATTGTTTGCGCTATCTAATGGAATAGTCCTGTTTGCGCTACCTAATGGAATAGTACTGTTTGGTTATCTTGTGTATGGGAGCTCCATTTTGGATTTGGCCATGATATCACTGTTTGCGCTAAGTAATGGTAAAGTCCTGCATCAGATATTTTGTTATGGAAGCTTCATTTTGGAGTCGGCCACAATTACATTGTTTGCGCTAAGTAATTTTGTTATGGAAGCTACATTTTGGATTTGGCCATGATATCACTGTTTGCGCTAAGTAATGGTAAAGTCATGCGTCAGTTATTTTGTTATGGAAGCTCCATTTTGGAGTCGGCAACAATTACATTGTTTGCGTTAATTAATTTTGTTTGTTTGGTTAGCTCGATTTTGGATTCGGCCACAATAACATTGTTTGCGCTATCTAATGGAATAGTCCTGTTTGCGCTACCTAATGGAATAGTACTGTTTGGTTATCTTGTGTATGGGAGCTCCATTTTGGATTCGGCCACAATAACATTGTTTGCGCTATCTAATGAAATAGTCCTGTTTGCGCTATCTAATGGAATAGTCCTGTTTGGTTATCTCGTGTATGGGAGCTCTATTTTGGATTTGGCCATGATATCACTGTTTGCGCTAAGTAATGGTAAAGTCCTGCGTCAGTTATTTTGTTATGAAAGCTCCATTTTGGATTCGGCCACAATAACATTGTTTGCGCTAAGTAATTTTGTTATGGAAGCTTCATTTTGGATTCGGCCACAATAACATTGTTTGCGCTAAGTAATTTTGTTATGGAAGCTCCATTTTGGAGTCGGCCATGATATCACTGTTTGCGCTAAGTAATGGTAAAGTCATGCGTCAGTTATTTTGTTATGGAAGCTCCATTTTGGAGTCGGCAACAATTACATTGTTTGCGCTAAGTAATTTTGTTATGGAAGCTACATTTTGGATTTGGCCATGATATCACTGTTTGCGCTAAGTAAAGGTAAAGTCATGCGTCAGTTATTTTGTTATGGAAGCTCTATTTTGGAGTCGGCCACAATAACACTGTTTGCGCTAAGTAATTTTGTTATGGAAGCTACATTTTGGATTTGGCCATGATATCACTGTTTGCGCTAAGTAATGGTAAAGTCATGCGGAAGCTACATTTTGGATTTGGCCAAGATATCACTGTTTGCGCTAAGTAATGGTAAAGTCCTGCGTCAGTTATTTTGTTATGAAAGCTCCATTTTGGATTCGGCCACAATAACATTGTTTGCGCTAAGTAATTTTGTTATGGAAGCTTCATTTTGGATTCGGCCACAATAACATTGTTTGCGCTAAGTAATTTTGTTATGGAAGCTACATTTTGGATTTGGCCAAGATATCACTGTTTGCGCTAAGTAATGGTAAAGTCCTGCGTCAGTTATTATGTTATGAAAGCTCCATTTTGGATTCGGCCACAATAACATTGTTTGCGCTAAGTAATTTTGTTATGGAAGCTTCATTTTGGATTCGGCCACAATAACATTGTTTGCGCTAAGTAATTTTGTTATGGAAGCTCTATTTTGGAGTCGGCCACAATAACACTGTTTGCGCTAAGTAATTTTGTTATGGAAGCCACATTTTGGATTTGGCCATGATATCACTGTTTGCGCTAAGTAATGGTAAAGTCATGCGGAAGCTACATTTTGGATTTGGCCAAGATATCACTGTTTGCGGTAAGTAATGGTAAAGTCCTGCGTCAGTTATTTTGTTATGAAAGCTCCATTTTGGATTCGGCCACAATAACATTGTTTGCGCTAAGTAATTTTGTTATCGAAGCTCCATATTGGTGTCGGCCAGAATTACATTGTTTGCGCTATCTATTGGAATAGTCCTGCTTGGTTATCTCGTATATGGGAGCTCAATTTTGGATTTGGTCATGATATCACTGTTTGGGCTAGGTAATGGTAGAGTCCTGCGTCAGTTATTTTGTTATGGAAGCTCCATTTTAGAGTCGGCCACAATTACATTGTTTGCGCTATCTATTGGAATAGTCCTGCTTGGTTATCTCGTGTATGGGAGCTCTATTTTGGATTTGGCCATGATATCACTGTTTGCGCTAAGTAATGGTAAAGTCCTGCGTCAGTTATTTTGTTATGAAAGCTCCATTTTGGATTCGGCCACAATAACATTGTTTGCGCTAAGTAATTTTGTTATGGAAGCTTCATTTTGGATTCGGCCACAATAACATTGTTTGCGCTAAGTAATTTTGTTATGGAAGCTCCATTTTGGAGTCGGCCATGATATCACTGTTTGCGCTAAGTAATGGTAAAGTCATGCGTCAGTTATTTTGTTATGGAAGCTCTATTTTGGATTTGGCCACAATAACACTGTTTGCGCTAAGTAATTTTGTTATGGAAGCTACATTTTGGATTCGGCCACAATAACATTGTTTGCGCTATCTAATGGAATAGTCCTGTTTGCGCTACCTAATGGAATAGTACTGTTTGGTTATCTCGTGTATGGAAGCTCCATTTTGGATTTGGCCATGATATCACTGTTTGCGCTAAGTAATGGTAAAGTCATGCGTCAGTTATTTTGTTATGGAAGCTCTATTTTGGATTTGGCCACAATAACACTGTTTGCGCTAAGTAATTTTGTTATGGAAGCTCGATTTTGGATTCGGCCACAATAACATTGTTTGCGCTATCTAATGGAATAGTCCTGTTTGCGCTACCTAATGGAATAGAACTGTTTGGTTATCTCGTGTATTGGAGCTCCATTTTGGATTTGGCCATGATATCACTATTTGCGCTAAGAAATGGTAAAGTCCTTCGTCAGTTATTTTATTATGGAAGCTCCATTTTGGAGTCGGCCACAAAATCACTGTTTGCACTACGTAATTTTGTTATGGAAGCTTCATTTTGGATTCGGCCACAATAACATTGTTTGCGCTAAGTAATTTTGTTATGGAAGCTCTATTTTGGATTTGGCCACAATAACACTGTTTGCGCTAAGTAATTTTGTTATGGAAGCTCGATTTTGGATTTGGCCACAATAACATTGTTTGCGCTATCTAATGGAATAGTCCTGTTTGCGCTACCTAATGGAATAGAACTGTTTGGTTATCTCGTGTATGGGAGCTCTATTTTGGATTTGGCCACAATAACACTGTTTGCGCTAAGTAATTTTGTTATGGAAGCTCCATTTTGGATTTGGCCATGATATCACTGTTTGCGCTAAGTAATGGTAAAGTCATGCGTCAGTTATTTTGTTATGGAAGCTCTATTTTGGATTTGGCCACAATAACACTGTTTGCGCTAAGTAATTTTGTTATGGAAACTGCATTTTGGATTCGGCCACAATAACATTGTTTGCGCTAAGTAATTTTGTTATGGAAGCTCTATTTTGGGTTTGGCCACAATAACACTGTTTGCGCTAAGTAATTTTGTTATGGAAGCTGCATTTTGGATTCGGCCACAATAACATTGTTTGCGCTAAGTAATTTTTTGTTATGGAAGCTACATTTTGGAGTCGGCCACAATAACATTGTTGGCGCTATCTAATGGAATAGTCCTGTTTGCGCTACCTAATGGAATAGTACTGTTTGGTTATCTCGTGTATGGGAGCTCTATTTTGGATTTGGCCACAATAACACTGTTTGCGCTAAGTAATTTTGTTATGGAAGCTCCATTTTGGATTTGGCCATGATATCACTGTTTGCGCTAAGTAATGGTAAAGTCATGCGTCAGTTATTTTGTTATGGAAGCTCTATTTTGGATTTGGCCACAATAACACTGTTTGCGCTAAGTAATTTTGTTATGGAAGCTGCATTTTGGATTCGGCCACAATAACATTGTTTGCGCTATCTATTGGAATAGTCCTGCTTGGTTATCTCGTGTATGGGAGCTCTATTTTGGATTTGGCCACAATAACACTGTTTGCGCTAAGTAATGGTAAAGTCCTGTAGTTTTTTGTTATGGAAGCTCCATTTTGAGTCGGCACAATTACATTGTTTGCGCTATCTATTGGAATAGTCTGCTTGGTTATCTCGTGTATGGAAGCTCCATTTTGGATTTGGCCATGATATCACTGTTTGCGCTAAGTAATGGTAAAGTCCTGCGTCAGTTATTTTGTTATGGAAGCTCCATTTTAGAGTCGGCCACAATTACATTGTTTGCGCTATCTATTGGAATAGTCCTGCTTGGTTATCTCGTGTATGGGAGCTCAATTTTGGATTTGGCCATGATATCACTGTTTGGGCTAAGTAATGGTAAAGTCCTGCGTCAGTTATTTTGTTATGGAAGCTCCATTTTAGAATCGGCCACAATTACATTGTTTGCGCTATCTATTGGAGTAGTCCTGCTTGGTTATCTCGTGTATGGGAGCTCCATTTTGGATTTGGCCATGATATCACTGTTTGCGCTAAGTAATGGTAAAGTAATGCGTCAGTTATTTTGTTATGGAAGCTCTATTTTGGAGTCGGCTACAAAATCACTGTTTGCGCTAAGTAATTTTGTTATGGAAGCTCCATTTTGGAGTCGGCCAGAATTACATTGTTTGCGCTATCTATTGGAATAGTCCTGCTTGGTTATCTCGTATATGGGAGCTCAATTTTGGATTTGGCCATGATATCACTGTTTGGGCTAGGTAATGGTAGAGTCCTGCGTCAGTTATTTTGTTATGGAAGCTCCATTTTAGAGTCGGCCACAATTACATTGTTTGCGCTATCTATTGGAATAGTCCTGCTTGGTTATCTCGTGTATGGGAGCTCCGTTTTGGATTTGGCCATGATATCACTATTTGCGCTAAGAAATGGTAAAGTCCTTCGTCAGTTATTTTATTATGGAAGCTCCATTTTGGAGTCGGCCACAAAATCACTGTTTGCACTACGTAATTTTGTTATGGAAGCTTCATTTTGGATTCGGCCACAATAACATTGTTTGCGCTAAGTAATTTTGTTATGGAAGCTCTATTTTGGATTTGGCCACAATAACACTGTTTGCGCTAAGTAATTTTGTTATGGAAACTGCATTTTGGATTCGGCCACAATAACATTGTTTGCGCTAAGTAATTTTGTTATGGAAGCTCTATTTTGGATTTGGCCACAATAACACTGTTTGCGCTAAGTAATTTTGTTATGGAAGCTGCATTTTGGATTCGGCCACAATAACATTGTTTGCGCTAAGTAATTTTGTTATGGAAGCTACATTTTGGAGTCGGCCACAATAACATTGTTGGCGCTATCTAATGGAATAGTCCTGTTTGCGCTACCTAATGGAATAGTACTGTTTGGTTATCTCGTGTATGGGAGCTCTATTTTGGATTTGGCCACAATAACACTGTTTGCGCTAAGTAATTTTGTTATGGAAGCTCCATTTTGGATTTGGCCATGATATCACTGTTTGCGCTAAGTAATGGTAAAGTCATGCGTCAGTTATTTTGTTATGGAAGCTCTATTTTGGATTTGGCCACAATAACACTGTTTGCGCTAAGTAATTTTGTTATGGAAGCTGCATTTTGGATTCGGCCACAATAACATTGTTTGCGCTATCTATTGGAATAGTCCTGCTTGGTTATCTCGTGTATGGGAGCTCCGTTTTGGATTTGGCCATGATATCACTGTTTGCGCTAAGTAATGGTAAAGTCCTGCGTCAGTTATTTTGTTATGGAAGCTCCATTTTAGAGTCGGCCACAATTACATTGTTTGCGCTATCTATTGGAATAGTCCTGCTTGGTTATCTCGTGTATGGGAGCTCAATTTTGGATTTGGCCATGATATCACTGTTTGGGCTAAGTAATGGTAAAGTCCTGCGTCAGTTATTTTGTTATGGAAGCTCCATTTTAGAATCGGCCACAATTACATTGTTTGCGCTATCTATTGGAGTAGTCCTGCTTGGTTATCTCGTGTATGGGAGCTCCATTTTGGATTTGGCCATGATATCACTGTTTGCGCTAAGTAATGGTAAAGTCCTGCGTCAGTTATTTTGTTATGGAAGCTCTATTTTGGAGTCGGCTACAAAATCACTGTTTGCGCTAAGTAATTTTGTTATGGAAGCTCCATTTTGGAGTCGGCCAGAATTACATTGTTTGCGCTATCTATTGGAATAGTCCTGCTTGGTTATCTCGTATATGGGAGCTCAATTTTGGATTTGGCCATGATATCACTGTTTGGGCTAGGTAATGGTAGAGTCCTGCGTCAGTTATTTTGTTATGGAAGCTCCATTTTAGAGTCGGCCACAATTACATTGTTTGCGCTATCTATTGGAATAGTCCTGCTTGGTTATCTCGTGTATGGGAGCTCAATTTTGGATTTGGCCATGATATCACTGTTTGGGCTAAGTAATGGTAAAGTCCTACGTCAGTTATTTTGTTATGGAAGCTCCATTTTAGAGTCGGCCACAATTACATTGTTTGCGCTATCTATTGGAGTAGTCCTGCTTGGTTATCTCGTGTATGGGAGCTCCATTTTGGATTTGGCCATGATATCACTGTTTGCGCTAAGTAATGGTAAAGTCCTGCGTCAGTTAATTTGTTATGGAAGCTCCATTTTAGAGTCGGCCACAATTACATTGTTTGCGCTATGTATTGGAATAGTCCTGCTTGGTTATCTCGTGTATGGGAGCGCAATATTGGATTTGGCCATTATATCATTGTTTGCGCTAAGTAATGGTAAAGTAATGCGTCAGTTATTTTGTTGTGGAAGCTCTATTTTGGAGTCGGCTACAAAATCACTGTTTGCGCTAAGTAATTTTGTTATGGAAGCTCCATTTTGGAGTCGGCCAGAATTACATTGTTTGCGCTATCTATTGGAATAGTCCTGCTTGGTTATCTCGTATATGGGAGCTCAATTTTGGATTTGGCCATGATATCACTGTTTGGGCTAGGTAATGGTAGAGTCCTGCGTCAGTTATTTTGTTATGGAAGCTCCATTTTAGAGTCGGCCACAATTACATTGTTTGCGCTATCTATTGGAATAGTCCTGCTTGGTTATCTCGTGTATGGGAGCTCAATTTTGGATTTGGCCATGATATCACTGTTTGGGCTAAGTAATGGTAAAGTCCTGCGTCAGTTATTTTGTTATGGAAGCTCCATTTTATAATCGGCCACAATTACATTGTTTGCGCTATCTATTGGAGTAGTCCTGCTTGGTTATCTCGTGTATGGGAGCTCCATTTTGGATTTGGCCATGATATCACTGTTTGCGCTAAGTAATGGTAAAGTCCTGCGTCAGTTAATTTGTTATGGAAGCTCCATTTTAGAGTCGGCCACAATTACATTGTTTGCGCTAAGTAATTTTGTTCTGGAAGCTGCATTTTGGATTCGGCCACAATAACATTGTTTGCTCTATCGAATGGAATAGTCCTGCTTGGTTATCTCGTGTATGGGAGCTTACCATTACGGTAAAGTCCTGCGTCAGTTATTTTGTTATGGAAGCTCCATTTTGGAGTCAGCCACAATAACACTGTTTGCGCTATCTATTGGAATAGTCGTGTTTGGTTATCTCGTGTATGGGAGCTCAATTTTGGATTTGGCCATGATATCACTGTTTGCGCTAAGTAATGGTAAAGTCATGCGTCAGTTATTTTGTTATGGAAGCTCCATTTTGGAGTCGGCCACAATAACACTGTTTGCGCTAAGTAATTTTGTTCTGGAAGCTGCATTTTGGATTCGGCCACAATAACATTGTTTGCTCCATCGAATGGAATAGTCCTGCTTGGTTATCTCGTGTATGGGAGCTCCATTTTGGATTTGGCCATGATATCACTGTTTGCGCTAAGTAATTTTGTTATGGAAGCTGCATTTTGGATTCGGCCACAATAACATTGTTTGCGCTAAGTAATTTTGTTATGGAAGCTACATTTTGGAGTCGGCCACAATAACATTGTTGGCGCTATCTAATGGAATAGTCCTGTTTGCGCTACCTAATGAAATAGTACTGTTTGGTTATCTCGTGTATGGGAGCTCTATTTTGGATTTGGCCACAATAACACTGTTTGCGCTAAGTAATTTTGTTATGGAAGCTCCATTTTGGATTTGGCCATGATATCACTGTTTGCGCTAAGTAATGGTAAAGTCATGCGTCAGTTATTTTGTTATGGAAGCTCTATTTTGGATTTGGCCACAATAACACTGTTTGCGCTAAGTAATTTTGTTATGGAAGCTGCATTTTGGATTCGGCCACAATAACATTGTTTGCGCTATCTATTGGAATAGTCCTGCTTGGTTATCTCGTGTATGGGAGCTCCATTTTGGATTTGGCCATGATATCACTGTTTGCGCTAAGTAATGGTAAAGTCCTGCGTCAGTTATTTTGTTATGGAAGCTCCATTTTGGAGTCGGCCACAATAACATTGTTTGCGCTATCTATTGGAATAGTCCTGCTTGGTTACCTCGTGTATTGGAGCTCAATTTTGAATTTGGCCATGATATCATTCTTTGCGCTAAGTAATGGTAAAGTAATGCGTCAGTTATTTTGTTATGGAAGCTCTATTTTGGAGTCGGCTACAAAATCACTGTTTGCGCTAAGTAATTTTGTTATGGAAGCTCCATTTTGGAGTCGGCCAGAATTACATTGTTTGCGCTATCTATTGGAATAGTCCTGCTTGGTTATCTCGTATATGGGGGCTCAATTTTGGATTTGGCCATGATATCACTGTTTGGACTAGGTAATGGTAGAGTCCTGCGTCAGTTATTTTGTTATGGAAGCTCCATTTTAGAGTCGGCCACAATTACATTGTTTGCGCTATCTATTGGTTATCTCGTGTATGGGAGCTCAATTTTGGATTTGGCCATGATATCACTGTTTGGGCTAAGTAATGGTAAAGTCCTGCGTCAGTTATTTTGTTATGGAAGCTCCATTTTAGAGTCGGCCACAATTACACTGTTTGCGCTATCTATTGGAGTAGTCCTGCTTGGTTATCTCGTGTATGGGAGCTCCATTTTGGATTTGGCCATGATATCACTGTTTGCGCTAAGTAATGGTAAAGTCCTGCGTCAGTTAATTTGTTATGGAAGCTCATTTTAGAGTGGGCCACAATTACATTGTTTGCGCTAAGTAATTTTGTTCTGGAAGCTGCATTTTGGATTCGGCCACAATAACATTGTTTGCTCTATCGAATGGAATAGTCCTGCTTGGTTATCTCGTGTATGGGAGCTTACCATTACGGTAAAGTCCTGCGTCAGTTATTTTGTTATGGAAGCTCCATTTTGGAGTCGGCCACAATAACACTGTTTGCGCTATCTATTGGAATAGTCGTGTTTGGTTATCTCGTGTATGGGAGCTCAATTTTGGATTTGGCCATGATATCACTGTTTGCGCTAAGTAATGGTAAAGTCATGGGTCAGTTATTTTGTTATGGAAGCTCCATTTTGGAGTCGGCCACAATAACACTGTTTGCGCTAAGTAATTTTGTTCTGGAAGCTGCATTTTGGAGTCGGCCAGAATTACATTGTTTGCGCTATCTATTGGAATAGTCCTGCTTGGTTATCTCGTATATGGGGGCTCAATTTTGGATTTGGCCATGATATCACTGTTTGGACTAGGTAATGGTAGAGTCCTGCGTCAGTTAATTTGTTATGGAAGCTCCATTTTAGAGTCGGCCACAATTACATTGTTTGCGCTATGTATTGGAATAGTCCTGCTTGGTTATCTCGTGTATGGGAGCGCAATATTGGATTTGGCCATGATATCACTGTTTGCGCTAAGTAATGGTAAAGTCATGCGTCAGTTATTTTGTTATGGAAGCTCCATTTTAGAGTCGGCCACAATTACATTGTTTGCGCTATCTATTGGAATAGTCCTGCTTGGTTATCTCGTGTATGGGAGCTCCATTTTGGATTTGGCCATGATATCACTGTTTGCGCTAAGTAATGGTAAAGTCCTGCGTCAGTTAATTTGTTATGGAAGCTCATTTTAGAGTGGGCCACAATTACATTGTTTGCGCTAAGTAATTTTGTTCTGGAAGCTGCATTTTGGATTCGGCCACAATAACATTGTTTGCTCTATCGAATGGAATAGTCCTGCTTGGTTATCTCGTGTATGGGAGCTCAATTTTGGATTTGGCCATGATATCACTGTTTGCGCTAAGTAATGGTAAAGTCATGGGTCAGTTATTTTGTTATGGAAGCTCCATTTTAGAGTCGGCCACAATTACACTGTTTGCGCTATCTATTGGAGTAGTCCTGCTTGGTTATCTCGTGTATGGGAGCTCCATTTTGGATTTGGCCATGATATCACTGTTTGCGCTAAGTAATGGTAAAGTCATGGGTCAGTTATTTTGTTATGGAAGCTCCATTTTAGAGTCGGCCACAATTACACTGTTTGCGCTATCTATTGGAGTAGTCCTGCTTGGTTATCTCGTGTATGGGAGCTCCATTTTGGATTTGGCCATGATATCACTGTTTGCGCTAAGTAATGGTAAAGTCATGGGTCAGTTATTTTGTTATGGAAGCTCCATTTTAGAGTCGGCCACAATTACACTGTTTGCGCTATCTATTGGAGTAGTCCTGCTTGGTTATCTCGTGTATGGGAGCTCCATTTTGGATTTGGCCATGATATCACTGTTTGCGCTAAGTAATGGTAAAGTCCTGCGTCAGTTAATTTGTTATGGAAGCTCATTTTAGAGTGGGCCACAATTACATTGTTTGCGCTAAGTAATTTTGTTCTGGAAGCTGCATTTTGGATTCGGCCACAATAACATTGTTTGCTCTATCGAATGGAATAGTCCTGCTTGGTTATCTCGTGTATGGGAGCTTACCATTACGGTAAAGTCCTGCGTCAGTTATTTTGTTATGGAAGCTCCATTTTGGAGTCGGCCACAATAACACTGTTTGCGCTATCTATTGGAATAGTCCTGCTTGGTTATCTCGTGTATGGGAGCTCAATTTTGAATTTGGCCATGATATCACTGTTTGGGCTAAGTAATGGTAAAGTCCTACGTCAGTTATTTTGTTATGGAAGCTCCATTTTAGAGTCGGCCACAATTACATTGTTTGCGCTATCTATTGGAGTAGTCCTGCTTGGTTATCTCGTGTATGGGAGCTCCATTTTGGATTTGGCCATGATATCACTGTTTGCGCTAAGTAATGGTAAAGTCCTGCGTCAGTTAATTTGTTATGGAAGCTCCATTTTAGAGTCGGCCACAATTACATTGTTTGCGCTATGTATTGGAATAGTCCTGCTTGGTTATCTCGTGTATGGGAGCGCAATATTGGATTTGGCCATTATATCATTGTTTGCGCTAAGTAATGGTAAAGTAATGCGTCAGTTATTTTGTTGTGGAAGCTCTATTTTGGAGTCGGCTACAAAATCACTGTTTGCGCTAAGTAATTTTGTTATGGAAGCTCCATTTTGGAGTCGGCCAGAATTACATTGTTTGCGCTATCTATTGGAATAGTCCTGCTTGGTTATCTCGTATATGGGAGCTCAATTTTGGATTTGGCCATGATATCACTGTTTGGGCTAGGTAATGGTAGAGTCCTGCGTCAGTTATTTTGTTATGGAAGCTCCATTTTAGAGTCGGCCACAATTACATTGTTTGCGCTATCTATTGGAATAGTCCTGCTTGGTTATCTCGTGTATGGGAGCTCAATTTTGGATTTGGCCATGATATCACTGTTTGGGCTAAGTAATGGTAAAGTCCTGCGTCAGTTATTTTGTTATGGAAGCTCCATTTTGGAGTCGGCCACAATAACATTGTTTGCGCTATCTATTGGAATAGTCGTGTTTGGTTATCTCGTGTATGGGAGCTCCATTTTGGATTTGGCCATGATATCACTGTTTGCGCTAAGTAATGGTAAAGTCATGCGTCAGTTATTTTGTTATGGAAGCTCCATTTTGGAGTCGGCCACAATAACACTGTTTGCGCTAAGTAATTTTGTTCTGGAAGCTGCATTTTGGATTCGGCCACAATAACATTGTTTGCTCTATCGAATGGAATAGTCCTGCTTGGTTATCTCGTGTATGGGAGCTCCATTTTGGATTTGGCCATGATATCACTGTTTGCGCTAAGTAATTTTTTTGTTATGGAAGCTCCATTTTGGATTCGGCCACAATAACATTGTTTGCGCTAAGTAATTTTGTTATGGAAGCTACATTTTGGAGTCGGCCACAATAACATTGTTTGCGCTATCTAATGGAATAGTCCTGTTTGGTTATCTCGTGTATGGGAGCTCAATTTTTGGATTTGGCCATGATATCACTGTTTGCGCTAAGTAATGGTAAAGTCATGCGTCAGTTATTTTGTTATGGAAGCTCTATTTTGGATTCGGCCACAATAACACTGTTTGCGCTAAGTAATTTTGTTATGGAAGCTGCATTTTGGAGTCGGCCACAATAACACTGTTTGCGCTATCTATTGGAATAGTCCTGCTTGGTTATCTCGTGTATGGGAGCTCCATTTTGGATTTGGCCATGATATCACTGTTTGCGCTAAGTAATGGTAAAGTCCTGCGTCAGTTATTTTGTTATGGAAGCTCCATTTTGGAGTCGGCCACAATAACATTGTTTGCGCTATCTATTGGAATAGTCCTGCTTGGTTACCTCGTGTATGTATTGGAGCTCAATTTTGGATTTGGCCATGATATCACTGTTTGCGCTAAGTAATGGTAAAGTCCTGCGTCAGTTATTTTGTTATGGAAGCTCCATTTTGGAGTCGGCCACAATAACACTGTTTGCGCTATCTATTGGAATAGTCCTGCTTGGTTATCTCGTGTATGGGAGCTTACCATTACGGTAAAGTCCTGCGTCAGTTATTTTGTTATGGAAGCTCCATTTTGGAGTCGGCCACAATAACACTGTTTGCGCTATCTATTGGAATAGTCCTGCTTGGTTATCTCGTGTATGGGAGCTCAATTTTGGATTTGGCCATGATATCACTGTTTGGGCTAAGTAATGGTAAAGTCCTGCGTCAGTTATTTTGTTATGGAAGCTCCATTTTAGAGTCGGCCACAATTACACTGTTTGCGCTATCTATTGGAGTAGTCCTGCTTGGTTATCTCGTGTATGGGAGCTCCATTTTGGATTTGGCCATGATATCACTGTTTGCGCTAAGTAATGGTAAAGTCCTGCGTCAGTTAATTTGTTATGGAAGCTCATTTTAGAGTGGGCCACAATTACATTGTTTGCGCTAAGTAATTTTGTTCTGGAAGCTGCATTTTGGATTCGGCCACAATAACATTGTTTGCTCTATCGAATGGAATAGTCCTGCTTGGTTATCTCGTGTATGGGAGCTTACCATTACGGTAAAGTCCTGCGTCAGTTATTTTGTTATGGAAGCTCCATTTTGGAGTCGGCCACAATAACACTGTTTGCGCTATCTATTGGAATAGTCGTGTTTGGTTATCTCGTGTATGGGAGCTCAATTTTGGATTTGGCCATGATATCACTGTTTGCGCTAAGTAATGGTAAAGTCATGGGTCAGTTATTTTGTTATGGAAGCTCCATTTTGGAGTCGGCCACAATAACACTGTTTGCGCTAAGTAATTTTGTTCTGGAAGCTGCATTTTAGATTCGGCCACAATAACATTGTTTGCTCTATCGAATGGAATAGTCCTGCTTGGCTATCTCGTGTATGGGAGCTCCATTTTGGATTTGGCCATGATATCACTGTTTGCGCTAAGTAATTTTGTTATGGAAGCTGCATTTTGGATTCGGCCACAATAACATTGTTTGCGCTATCTATTGGAATAGTCCTGCTTGGTTATCTCGTGTATGGGAGCTCAATTTTGGATTTGGCCATGATATCACTGTTTTCGCTAAGTAATGGTAAAGTTCTACGTCAGTTATTTTGTTATGGAAGCTCCATTTTAGAGTCGGCCACAATTACATTGTTTGCGCTATCTATTGGAATAGTCCTGCTTGGTTATCTCGTGTATGGGAGCTCAATTTTGGATTTGGCCATGATAACACTGTTTGCGCTAAGTAATGGTAAAGTCCTGCGTCAGTTATTTTGTTATGGAAGCTCCATTTTAGAGTCGGCCACAATTACATTGTTTGCGCTATCTATTGGAATAGTCCTGCTTGGTTATCTCGTGTATGGGAGCTCAATTTTGGATTTGGCCATGATATCACTGTTTGCGCTAAGTAATGGTAAAGTCATGCGTCAGTTATTTTGTTATGGAAGCTCCATTTTGGAGTCGGCCACAATAACACTGTTTGCGCTAAGTAATTTTGTTATGGAAGCTGCATTTTGGATTCGGCCACAGTAACATTGTTTGCGCTATCTATTGGAATAGTCCTGCTTGGTTATCTCGTGTATGGGAGCTCAATTTTGAGTTTGGCCATGATATCATTGTTTGCGCTAAGTAATGGTAAAGTAATGCGTCAGTTATTTTGTTATGGAAGCTCTATTTTGGAGTCGGCTACAAAATCACTGTTTGCGCTAAGTAATTTTGATATGGAAGCTGCATTTTGGATTCGGCCACAATTACATTGTTTGCGCTATCTATTGGAATAGTCCTGCTTGGTTATCTCGTGTATGGGAGCTCAATTTTGGATTTGGCCATGATAACACTGTTTGCGCTAAGTAATGGTAAAGTCCTGCGTCAGTTACTTTGTTATGGAAGCTCCATTTTGGAGTCGGCCACAATAACACTGTTTGCGCTAAGTAATTTTGTTATGGAAGCTGCATTTTGGATTCGGCCACAGTAACATTGTTTGCGCTATCTATTGGAATAGTCCTGCTTGGTTATCTCGTGTATGGGAGCTCAATTTTGGATTTGGCCATGATATCACTGTTTGCGCTAAGTAATGGTAAAGTCATGCGTCAGTTATTTTGTTATGGAAGCTCCATTTTGGAGTCGGCCACAATTACATTGTTTGCGCTAAGTAATTTTGTTATGGAAGCTGCATTTTGGATTCGGCCACAATTACATTGTTTGCGCTATCTATTGGAATAGTCCTGCTTGGTTATCTCGTGTATGGGAGCTCAATTTTGGATTTGGCCATGATAACACTGTTTGCGCTAAGTAATGGTAAAGTCCTGCGTCAGTTACTTTGTTATGGAAGCTCCATTTTAGAGTCGGCCACAATAACATTGTTTGCTCTATCTAATGGAATAGTCCTGCTTGGTTATCTCGTGTATGGGAGCTCCATTTTGGATTTGGCCATGATATCACTGTTTGCGCTAAGTAATGGTAAAGTCCTGCGTCAGTTATTTTGTTATGGAAGCTCCATTTTGGAGTCGGCCACAATTACATTGTTTGCGCTAGAGGCCCGCACAAGTACATTTGAAACGCCAAACTAAATACCCTTATACTTGCATTACTCGTACTCGCACATACTCGTTCGACCAAACCAAGTAAACCAAGTATCGGTCACCGAACGAGTGAGTGTGAGTGAGTGGCACGTACCGAACAGTTCGGTACATGCAAGTATGAGCATAACAAGTACCGGATACCGAAAACTGAACCAAATACCGGGTACTGATCAAACAAAATGTTCGTACTTGGTGTACCGAAAATTGAACCAAATACCGGGTACCATTTGAATATTTGGTTCATCTGAATGTATGCACATATGAACATAAATCCATTAAAAAATAAACAGTATTTCAAAATTAAAATAATAACAACTTTTTATTCATGTAAATGTCATTTGCTTCACTTATGTAAATTAACAATATGTATATTAAAATTAAATTCAATGTTTTTTTAAATTGAAATTCAAAACCATCATTTCATTTATCATATTGCTGTTCGTTGCAATATTACTTCTATTTTCCGAAATTAATTTGTCAAGTTATTATACCTGTGTTGGACGCATGACCCATTGATTTGACAGCTAGCAACCGGGTGACCATTGCGCCTCCTTTTATGTAGTGCACCGTGCAGGATATAAATGATCTCTTCAGGAAATCGTCAGTCCAAATATCTGATGTAATGCTATAGCCGCTGGTTTTTGCTTTTGTAAGATCTGCTTTAATATTTTGGCTCTCCAACTTGTACAGCTCAGACACCTTCCTCGAAATTGTTGATGGATGAGGAGTAATGTCATCTATATTTACTCCACCACCATACTGTGCGCCAACTTTGGTAAATAGTGCCAATAATTTTTTAAGTCCCTCATCCTTTATTATATTGAATGGACGGCAATTTCTAACTGTCCATTCGGTGGCAGCTTCATAAATGCACTTCTTTGTTTCGGCATCGATATATGGTGCGGGCGAGTCCATATTAATTGTGCGTTTGGCTATGTACAATTGGAGTGCTTCATGATTGCAAAACATATTTTACATCCAACAATATTTTTTATTTCTTCACCACTCTCGTCAATTACCAGGCCAAAGGTATCCCATACATCACTCCATCCTCTTTTTTTCTCCAATTTATATTCTTTTGACAGCAATTTGGTCTTAATATTGGCATATTGGTCACTTGTATTTGTGCTAATTTTGCACTGCTAATTTTGCATTTATGTTGGATGAATGATTTACCAATTAAAAGTATCACGTAGAAGACATAGCGAACAACTTACAAACATAAATATAACTACAAACATTTACAAATTGATACTAACATTTTCTGACATACATATACATAAAAAAACTGCTTACATACATATGTACATACATGTGTACGTACTTACAATGGACAGCACAGTGATTTCTGACAAAACATTTTGTTACTTTCAAACATAAATATGAACGGACAAAATTATAATTATGTATATCATACATACATTTTCCAAATTATTTTCTTCATCACTCATTTTACCACGCACAAACGATGTTAGCTTTGCAATTAACTAAGAACGACTGATCCGAGTAAAGCGAAAGCCAAGCATACACAAATATTTGAGAATTCTGGGAAGTACCAAGCGAAAACCAAGCATACCAAAATACTTGGAAGTACCAAGTATACTCGCAAGTAGTACCGTATTTACTTGGTTCGTTTTCATTCATGCTCGTTTCGTTTTGCTTGCTTGCTCTTCGTTTTCATTTGTTTTGCTTGGTTGCGACCAAGCACTGCAAATACAAGTACTCGGTATTTTGCTACTTGGTTTGATTCGTTTGGAAGCAGTTTTTCGGTACCAAATACATGAAAAATTTAGAGTACTTGGAAGTCAGCCGCAAACGAATGTACTCGTGCAGGCCTCTAGTTTGCGCTCTCTATTGGAATAGTCCTGCTTGGTTACCTCGTGTATGGGAGCTCAATTTTGAATTTGACCATGATATCATTCTTTGCGCTAAGTAATGGTAAAGTAATGCGTCAGTTATTGTGTTATGGAAGCTCTATTTTGGAGTCGGCTACAAAATCACTGTTTGCGCTAAGTAATTTTGTTATGGAAGCTCCATTTTGGAGTCGGCCAGAATTACATTGTTTGCACTATCTATTGGAATAGTCCTGCTTGGTTATCTCGTGTATGGGAGCTCCATTTTGGATTTGGCCATGATATCACTGTTTGCGCTAAGTAATGGTAAAGTCATGCGTCAGTTATTTTGTTATGGAAGCTCCATTTTGGAGTCGGCCACAATTACATTGTTTGCGCTATCTATTGGAATAGTCCTGCTTGGTTACCTCGTGTATGGGAGCTCAATTTTGAATTTGGCCATGATATCATTGTTTGCGCTAAGTAATGGTAAAGTAATGCGTCAGTTATTGTGTTATGGAAGCTCTATTTTGGAGTCGGCTACAAAATCACTGTTTGCGCTAAGTAATTTTGTTATGGAAGCTCCATTTTGGAGTCGGCCAGAATTACATTGTTTGCACTATCTATTGGAATAGTCCTGCTTGGTTATCTCGTGTATGGGAGCTCCATTTTGGATTTGGCCATGATATCACTGTTTGCGCTAAGTAATGGTAAAGTCATGCGTCAGTTATTTTGTTATGGAAGCTCCATTTTGGAGTCGGCCACAATTACATTGTTTGCGCTATCTATTGGAATAGTCCTGCTTGGTTACCTCGTGTATGGGAGCTCAATTTTGAATTTGACCATGATATCATTGTTTGCGCTAAGTAATGGTAAAGTAATGCGTCAGTTATTGTGTTATGGAAGCTCTATTTTGGAGTCGGCTACAAAATCACTGTTTGCGCTAAGTAATTTTGTTATGGAAGCTCCATTTTGGAGTCGGCCAGAATTACATTGTTTGCACTATCTATTGGAATAGTCCTGCTTGGTTATCTCGTGTATGGGAGCTCCATTTTGGATTTGGCCATGATATCACTGTTTGCGCTAAGTAATGGTAAAGTCATGCGTCAGTTATTTTGTTATGGAAGCTCCATTTTGGAGCCGGCCACAATTACATTGTTTGCGCTATCTATTGGAATAGTCCTGCTTGGTTACCTCGTGTATGGGAGCTCAATTTTGAATTTGGCCATGATATCATTGTTTGCGCTAAGTAATGGTAAAGTAATGCGTCAATTATTTTGTTATGGAAGCTCTATTTTGGAGTCGGCTACTAAATCACTGTTTGCGCTAAGTAATTTTGTTATGGAAGCTCATTGTTTGCGCTATCTATTGGAATAGTCCTGCTTGGTTATCTCGTATATGGGAGCTCAATTTTAGATTTGGCCATGATATCACTGTTTGGGCTAGGTAATGGTAGAGTCCTGCGTCAGTTATTTTGTTAAGGAAGCTCCATTTTAGAGTCGGCCACAATTACATTGTTTGCGCTATCTATTGGAATAGTCCTGCTTGGTTATCTCGTGTATGGGAGCTCAATTTTGGATTTGGCCATGATATCACTGTTTGGGCTAAGTAATGGTAAAGTCCTGCGTCAGTTATTTTGTTATGGAAGCTCCATTTTAGAGTCGGCCACAATTACATTGTTTGCGCTATCTATTGGAATAGTCCTGCTTGGTTATCTCGTGTATGGGAGCTCAATTTTGGATTTGGCCATGATAACACTGTTTGCGCTAAGTAATGGTAAAGTCATGCGTCAGTTATTTTGTTGTGGAAGCTCCATTTTAGAGTCGACACAATTACATTATTTGCGCTATGTATTGGAATAGTCCTGCTTGGTTATCTCGTGTATGGGAGCGCAATTTTGGATTTGGCCATGATAACACTGTTTGCGCTAAGTAATGGTAAAGTCCTGCGTCAGTTATTTTGTTATGGAAGCTCATTTTAGAGTGGGCCACAATTACATTGTTTGCGCTAAGTAATTTTGTTCTGGAAGCTGCATTTTGGATTCGGCCACAATAACATTGTTTGCTCTATCGAATGGAATAGTCCTGCTTGGTTATCTCGTGTATGGGAGCTCCATTTTGGATTTGGCCATGATATCACTGTTTGCGCTAAGTAATTTTGTTATGGAAGCTGCATTTTGGATTCGGCCACAGTAACATTGTTTGCGCTATCTATTGGAATAGTCCTGCTTGGTTATCTCGTGTATGGAAGCTCCATTTTGGATTTCGCCATGATATCACTGTTTGCGCTAAGTAATTTTGTTATGGAAGCTTCATTTTGGATTCGGCCACAGTAACATTGTTTGCTCTATCGAATGGAATAGTCCTGCTTGGTTATCTCGTGTATGGGAGCTTACCATTACGGTAAAGTCCTGCGTCAGTTATTTTGTTATGGAAGCTCCATTTTGGAGTCGGCCAGAATAATACTGTTTGCGCTATCTATTGGAATAGTCGTGTTTGGTTATCTCGTGTATGGGAGCTCAATTTTGGATTTGGCCATGATATCACTGTTTGCGCTAAGTAATGGTAAAGTCATGCGTCAGTTATTTTGTTATGGAAGCTCCATTTTGGAGTCGGCCACAATAACACTGTTTGCGCTAAGTAATTTTGTTCTGGAAGCTGCATTTTGGATTCGGCCACAATAACATTGTTTGCTCTATCGAATGGAATAGTCCTGCTTGGTTATCTCGTGTATGGGAGCTCCATTTTGGATTTGGCCATGATATCACTGTTTGCGCTAAGTAATTTTGTTATGGAAGCTGCATTTTGGATTCGGCCACAGTAACATTGTTTGCGCTATCTATTGGAATAGTCCTGCGGTTATCTCGTGTATGGGAGCTCAATTTTGGATTTGGCCATGATATCACTGTTTTCGCTAAGTAATGGTAAAGTCCTACGTCAGTTATTTTGTTATGGAAGCTCCATTTTAGAGTCGGCCACAATTACATTGTTTGCGCTATCTATTGGAATAGTCCTGCTTGGTTATCTCGTGTATGGGAGCTCAATTTTGGATTTGGCCATGATATCACTGTTTGCGCTAAGTAATGGTAAAGTCATGCGTCAGTTATTTTGTTATGGAAGCTCCATTTTGGAGTCGGCCACAATAACACTGTTTGCGTTAAGTAATTTTGTTATGGAAGCTGCATTTTGGATTCGGCCACAGTAACATTGTTTGCGCTATCTATTGGAATAGTCCTGCTTGGTTATCTCGTGTATGGGAGCTCAATTTTGGATTTGGCCATGATAACACTGTTTGCGCTAATTAATGGTAAAGTCCTGCGTCAGTTATTTTGTTATGGAAGCTCCATTTTAGAGTCGGCCACAATTACATTGTTTGCGCTATCTATTGGAATAGTCCTGCTTGGTTATCTCGTGTATGGGAGCTCAATTTTGGATTTGGCCATGATATCACTGTTTGCGCTAAGTAATGGTAGAGTCCTGCGTCAGTTATTTTGTTATGGAAGCTCCATTTTAGAGTCGGCCACAATTACATTGTTTGCGCTATCTATTGGAATAGTCCTGCTTGGTTATCTCGTGTATGGGAGCTCAATTTTGGATTTGGCCATGATATCACTGTTTGCGCTAAGTAATGGTAAAGTCATGCGTCAGTTATTTTGTTATGGAAGCTCTATTTTGGAGTCGGCCACAATAACACTGTTTGCGCTAAGTAATTTTGTTCTGGAAGCTCCATTTTAGAGTCGGCCACAATTACATTGTTTGCTCTATCTAATGGAATAGTCCTGCTTGGTTATTTCGTGTATGGGAGCTCAATTTTGGATTTGGCCATGATATCACTGTTTGCGCTAAGTAATGGTAAAGTCATGCGTCAGTTATTTTGTTATGGAAGCTCTATTTTGGAGTCGGCCACAATAACACTGTTTGCGCTAAGTAATTTTGTTATGGAAGCTCCATTTTGGAGTCGGCCAGAATTACATTGTTTGCGCTATCTCATGGAATAGTCCTGCTTGGTTATCTCGTGTATGGGAGCTCAATTTTGGATTTGGCCATGATATCACTGTTTGCGCTAAGTAATGGTAAAGTCCTGCGCTAAGTAATTTTGTTCTGGAAGCTCCATTTTAGAGTCGGCCACAAAATCACTGTTTGCGCTAAGTAATTTTGTTATGGAAGCTCCATTTTGGATTCGGCCACAATAACATTGTTTGCTCTATCTAATGGAATAGTCCTGCTTGGTTATTTCGTGTATGGGAGCTCCATTTTGGATTTGGCCATGATATCACTGTTTGCGCTAAGTAATGGTAAAGTCCTGCGTCAGTAATTTTGTTCTGGAAGCTGCATTTTGGATTCGGCCACAATAACATTGTTTGCTCTATCGAATGGAATAGTCCTGCTTGGTTATCTCGTGTATGGGAGCTCCATTTTGGATTTGGCCATGATATCACTGTTTGCGCTAAGTAATTTTGTTATGGAAGCTGCATTTTGGATTCGGCCACAGTAACATTGTTTGCGCTATCTATTGGAATAGTCCTGCTTGGTTATCTCGTGTATGGGAGCTCAATTTTGGATTTGGCCATGATATCACTGTTTTCGCTAAGTAATGGTAAAGTCCTACGTCAGTTATTTTGTTATGGAAGCTCCATTTTAGAGTCGGCCACAATTACATTGTTTGCGCTATCTATTGGAATAGTCCTGCTTGGTTATCTCGTGTATGGGAGCTCAATTTTGGATTTGGCCATGATATCACTGTTTGCGCTAAGTAATGGTAAAGTCATGCGTCAGTTATTTTGTTATGGAAGCTCCATTTTGGAGTCGGCCACAATAACACTGTTTGCGTTAAGTAATTTTGTTATGGAAGCTGCATTTTTGGATTCGGCCACGGTAACATTGTTTGCGCTATCTATTGGAATAGTCCTGCTTGGTTATCTCGTGTATGGGAGCTCAATTTTGGATTTGGCCATGATAACACTGTTTGCGCTAATTAATGGTAAAGTCCTGCGTCAGTTATTTTGTTATGGAAGCTCCATTTTAGAGTCGGCCACAATTACATTGTTTGCGCTATCTAATGGAATAGTCCTGCTTGGTTATCTCGTGTATGGGAGCTCAATTTTGGATTTGGCCATGATATCACTGTTTGCGCTAAGTAATGGTAAAGTCATGCGTCAGTTATTTTGTTATGGAAGCTCTATTTTGGAGTCGGCCACAATAACACTGTTTGCGCTAAGTAATTTTGTTCTGGAAGCTCCATTTTAGAGTCGGCCACAATTACATTGTTTGCTCTATCTAATGGAATAGTCCTGCTTGGTTATTTCGTGTATGGGAGCTCAATTTTGGATTTGGCCATGATATCACTGTTTGCGCTAAGTAATGGTAAAGTCCTGCGCTCAGTTATTTTGTTATGGAAGCTCCATTTTGGAGTCGGCCACAAAAATCACTGTTTGCGCTAAGTAATTTTGTTATGGAAGCTCCATTTTGGATTCGGCCACAATAACATTGTTTGCTCTATCTAATGGAATAGTCCTGCTTGGTTATTTCGTGTATGGGAGCTCCATTTTGGATTTGGCCATGATATCACTGTTTGCGCTAAGTAATGGTAAAGTCCTGCGTCAGTAATTTTGTTCTGGAAGCTGCATTTTGGATTCGGCCACAGTAACATTGTTTGCGCTATCTATTGGAATAGTCCTGCTTGGTTATCTCGTGTATGGGAGCTCAATTTTGGATTTGGCCATGATATCACTGTTTGCGCTAAGTAATGGTAAAGTCATGCGTCAGTTATTTTGTTATGGACGCTCTATTTTGGAGTCGGCCACAATAACACTGTTTGCGCTAAGTAATTTTGTTATGGAAGCTCCATTTTGGAGTCGGCCAGAATTACATTGTTTGCGCTATCTCATGGAATAGTCCTGCTTGGTTATCTCGTGTATGGGAGCTCAATTTTGGATTTGGCCATGATATCACTGTTTGCGCTAAGTAATGGTAAAGTCCTGCGTCAGTAATTTTGTTCTGGAAGCTGCATTTTGGATTCGGCCACAGTAACATTGTTTGCGCTATCTATTGGAATATGTAGTCCTGCTTGGTTATCTCGTGTATGGGAGCTCCATTTGGATTTGGCCATGATAACACTGTTTGCGCTAAGTAATGGTAAAGTCCTGCGTCAGTAATTTTGTTCTGGAAGCTGCATTTTGGATTCGGCCACAGTAACATTGTTTGCGCTATCTATTGGAATAGTCCTGCTTGGTTATCTCGTGTATGGGAGCTCAATTTTGGATTTGGCCATGATATCACTGTTTGCGCTAAGTAATGGTAAAGTCATGCGTCAGTAATTTTGTTCTGGAAGCTGCATTTTGGATTCGGCCACAGTAACATTGTTTGCGCTATCTCATGGAATAGTCCTGCTTGGTTATCTCGTGTATGGGAGCTCAATTTTGGATTTGGCCATGATATCACTGTTTGCGCTAAGTAATGGTAAAGTCCTGCGCTAAGTAATTTTGTTCTGGAAGCTCCATTTTAGAGTCGGCCACAAAATCACTGTTTGCGCTAAGTAATTTTGTTATGGAAGCTCCATTTTGGATTCGGCCACAATAACATTGTTTGCTCTATCTAATGGAATAGTCCTGCTTGGTTATTTCGTGTATGGGAGCTCCATTTTGGATTTGGCCATGATATCACTGTTTGCGCTAAGTAATGGTAAAGTCCTGCGTCAGTTATTTTGTTATGGAAGCTCATTTTAGAGTCGGCCACAATTACATTGTTTGCGCTATCTATTGGAATAGTCCTGCTTGGTTATCTCGTGTATGGGAGCTCAATTTTGGATTTGGCCATGATATCACTGTTTGGGCTAAGTAATGGTAAAGTCCTGCGTCAGTTATTTTGTTATGGAAGCTCCATTTTAGAGTCGGCCACAATTACATTGTTTGCGCTATCTATTGGAATAGTCCTGCTTGGTTATCTCGTGTATGGGAGCTCCATTTTGGATTTGGCCATGATAACACTGTTTGGGCTAAGTAATGGTAAAATCCTGCGTCAGTTATTTTGTTATGGAAGCTCCATTTTAGAGTCGGCCACAATTACATTGTTTGCGCTATCTATTGGAATAGTCCTGCTTGGTTATCTCGTGTATGGGAGCTCAATTTTGGATTTGGCCATGATAACACTGTTTGCGCTAAGTAATGGTAAAGTCCTGCGTCAGTTACTTTGTTATGGAAGCTCCATTTTAGAGTCGGAAACAATTACATTGTTTGCGCTATCTATTGGAATAGTCCTGCTTGGTTATCTCGTGTATGGGAGCTCAATTTTGGATTTGGCCATGATATCACTGTTTGCGCTAAGTAATGGTAGAGTCCTGCGTCAGTTATTTTGTTATGGAAGCTCCATTTTAGAGTCGGCCACAATTACATTGTTTGCGCTATCTATTGGAATAGTCCTGCTTGGTTATCTCGTGTATGGGAGCTCCATTTTGGATTTGGCCATGATAACACTGTTTGGGCTAAGTAATGGTAAAGTCCTGCGTCAGTTATTTTGTTATGGAAGCTCCATTTTAGAGTCGGCCACAATTACATTGTTTGCGCTATCTATTGGAATAGTCCTGCTTGGTTATCTCGTGTATGGGAGCTCCATTTTGGATTTGGCCATGATAACACTGTTTGGGCTAAGTAATGGTAAAGTCCTGCGTCAGTTACTTTGTTATGGAAGCTCCATTTTAGAGTCGGCCACAATTACATTGTTTGCGCTATCTATTGGAATAGTCCTGCTTGGTTATCTCGTGTATGGGAGCTCAATTTTGGATTTGGCCATGATATCACTGTTTGCGCTAAGTAATGGTAAAGTCCTGCGTCAGTTATTTTGCTATGGAAGCTCATTTTAGAGTCGGCCACAATTACATTGTTTGCGCTATCTATTGGAATAGTCCTGCTTGGTTATCTCGTGTATGGGAGCTCAATTTTGGATTTGGCCATGATATCACTGTTTGCGCTAAGTAATGGTAAAGTCATGCGTCAGTTATTTTGTTATGGAAGCTCCATTTTAGAGTCGGCCACAATAACACTGTTTGCGCTAAGTAATTTTGTTCTGGAAGCTCCATTTTAGAGTCGGCCACAATAACATTGTTTGCTCTATCGAATGGAATAGTCCTGCTTGGTTATCTCGTGTATGGGAGCTCCATTTTGGATTTGGCCATGATATCACTGTTTGCGCTAAGTTATTTTGTTATGGAAGCTGCATTTTGGATTCGGCCACAGTAACATTGTTTGCTCTATCGAATGGAATAGTCCTGCTTGGTTATCTCGTGTATGGGAGCTCAATTTTGGATTTGGCCATGATATCACTGTTTGGGCTAAGTAATGGTAGAGTCCTGCGTCAGTTATTTTGTTATGGAAGCTCCATTTTAGAGTCGGCCACAATAACACTGTTTGCGCTAAGTAATTTTGTTATGGAAGCTGCATTTTGGATTCGGCCACAGTAACATTGTTTGCTCTATCGAATGGAATAGTCCTGCTTGGTTATCTCGTGTATGGGAGCTCAATTTTGGATTTGGCCATGATGTCACTGTATGCGCTAAGTAATGGTAAAGTCCTGCGTCAGTTACTTTGTTATGGAAGCTCCATTTTAGAGTCGGAAACAATTACATTGTTTGCGCTATCTATTGGAATAGTCCTGCTTGGTTATCTCGTGTATGGGAGCTCAATTTTGGATTTGGCCATGATATCACTGTTTGCGCTAAGTAATGGTAGAGTCCTGCGTCAGTTATTTTGTTATGGAAGCTCCATTTTAGAGTCGGCCACAATTACATTGTTTGCGCTATCTATTGGAATAGTCCTGCTTGGTTATCTCGTGTATGGGAGCTCCATTTTGGATTTGGCCATGACAACACTGTTTGGGCTAAGTAATGGTAAAGTCCTGCGTCAGTTACTTTGTTATGGAAGCTCCATTTTAGAGTCGGCCACAATTACATTGTTTGCGCTATCTATTGGAATAGTCCTGCTTGGTTATCTCGTGTATGGGAGCTCAATTTTGGATTTGGCCATGATATCACTGTTTGCGCTAAGTAATGGTAGAGTCCTGCGTCAGTTATTTTGTTATGGAAGCTCCATTTTAGAGTCGGCCACAATTACATTGTTTGCGCTATCTATTGGAATAGTCCTGCTTGGTTATCTCGTGTATGAGAGCTCAATTTTGGATTTGGCCATGAAATCACTGTTTGGGCTAAGTAATGGTAAAGTCCTGCGTCAGTTATTTTGTTATGGAAGCTCCATTTTAGAGTCGGCCACAATAACACTGTTTGCGCTAAGTAATTTTGTTATGGAAGCTCCATTTTGGATTCGGCCACAATAACATTGTTTGCTCTATCTAATGGAATAGTCCTGCTTGGTTATTTCGTGTATGGGAGCTCCATTTTGGATTTGGCCATGATATCACTGTTTGCGCTAAGTAATGGTAAAGTCCTGCGTCAGTTATTTTGTTATGGAAGCTCCATTTTGGAGTCGGCCACAATAACACTGTTTGCGCTAAGTAATTTTGTTATGGAAGCTCCATTTTGGAGTCGGCCAGAATTACATTGTTTGCGCTATCTATTGGAATAGTCCTGCTTGGTTATCTCGTGTATGGGAGCTCCATTTTGGATTTGGCCATGATATCACTGTTTGGGCTAAGTAATGGTAGAGTCCTGCGTCAGTTATTTTGTTATGGAAGCTCCATTTTAGAGTCGGCCACAATTACATTGTTTGCGCTATCTATTGGAATAGTCCTGCTTGGTTATCTCGTGTATGGGAGCTCAATTTTGGATTTGGCCATGATATCACTGTTTGGGCTAAGTAATGGTAAAGTCCTGCGTCAGTTATTTTGTTATGGAAGCTCCATTTTAGAGTCGGCCACAATTACATTGTTTGCGCTATCTATTGGAATAGTCCTGCTTGGTTATCTCGTGTATGGGAGCTCAATTTTGGATTTGGCCATGATAACACTGTTTGCGCTAAGTAATGGTAAAGTCCTGCGTCAGTTACTTTTTGTTATGGAAGCTCCATTTTAGAGTCGGCCACAATTACATTGTTTGCGCTATCTATTGGAATAGTCCTGCTTGGTTATCTCGTGTATGGGAGCTCAATTTTGGATTTGGCCATGATATCACTGTTTGCGCTAAGTAATGGTAAGAGTCCTGCGTCAGTTATTTTGTTATGGAAGCTCCATTTTAGAGTCGGCCACAATTACATTGTTTGCGCTATCTATTGGAATAGTCCTGCTTGGTTATCTCGTGTATGGGAGCTCAATTTTGGATTTGGCCATGAAATCACTGTTTGCGCTAAGTAATGGTAAAGTCCTGCGTCAGTTATTTTGTTATGGAAGCTCCATTTTAGAGTCGGCCACAATAACACTGTTTGCGCTAAGTAATTTTGTTATGGAAGCTCCATTTTGGATTCGGCCACAATAACATTGTTTGCGCTATCTATTGGAATAGTCCTGCTTGGTTATCTCGTGTATGGGAGCTCAATTTTGGATTTGGCCATGATATCACTGTTTGCGCTAAGTAATGGTAAAGTCCTGCGTCAGTTATTTTGTTATGGAAGCTCCATTTTAGAGTCGGCCACAATTACATTGTTTGCGCTATCTATTGGAATAGTCCTGCTTGGTTATCTCGTGTATGGGAGCTCAATTTTGGATTTGGCCATGATATCACTGTTTGCGCTAAGTAATGGTAAAGTCATGCGTCAGTTATTTTGTTATGGAAGCTCCATTTTAGAGTCGGCCACAATAACACTGTTTGCGCTATCTATTGGAATAGTCCTGCTTGGTTATCTCGTGTATGGGAGCTCAATTTTGGATTTGGCCATGATATCACTGTTTGCGCTAAGTAATGGTAAAGTCCTGCGTCAGTTATTTTGTTATGGAAGCTCCATTTTGGAGTCGGCCACAATAACACTGTTTGCGCTAAGTAATTTTGTTCTGGAAGCTCCATTTTAGAGTCGGCCACAATTACATTGTTTGCGCTATCTATTGGAATAGTCCTGCTTGGTTATCTCGTGTATGGGAGCTCAATTTTGGATTTGGCCATGATATCACTGTTTGCGCTAAGTAATGGTAAAGTCATGCGTCAGTTATTTTGTTATGGAAGCTCCATTTTAGAGTCGGCCACAATAACACTGTTTGCGCTAAGTAATTTTGTTCTGAAAGCTCCATTTTAGAGTCGGCCACAATTACATTGTTTGCGCTAAGTAATTTTGTTCTGGAAGCTCCATTTTAGAGTCGGCCACAATTACATTGTTTGCGCTAAGTAATTTTGTTATGGAAGCTGCATTTTGGATTCGGCCACAGTAACATTGTTTGCGCTATCTATTGGAATAGTCCTGCTTGGTTATCTCGTGTATGGGAGCTCAATTTTGGATTTGGCCATGATATCACTGTTTGCGCTAAGTAATGGTAAAGTCATGCGTCAGTTATTTTGTTATGGAAGCTTTATTTTGGAGTCGGCCACAATAACACTGTTTGCGCTAAGTAATTTTGTTCTGGAAGCTCCATTTTAGAGTCGGCCACAATTACATTGTTTGCGCTAAGTAATTTTGTTATGGAAGCTCCATTTTGGATTCGGCCACAATAACATTAATTGCGCTATCTCATGGAATAGTCCTGCTTGGTTATCTCGTGTATGGGAGCTCAATTTTGGATTTGGCCATGATATCACTGTTTGGGCTAAGTAATGGTAGAGTCCTGCGTCAGTTATTTTGTTATGGAAGCTCCATTTTAGAGTCGGCCACAATTACATTGTTTGCGCTAAGTAATTTTGTTATGGAAGCTCCATTTTGGAGTCGGCCAGAATTACATTGTTTGCGCTATCTATTGGAATAGTCCTGCTTGGTTATCTCGTATATGGGAGCTCAATTTTGGATTTGGCCATGATATCACTGTTTGGGCTAAGTAATGGTAGAGTCCTGCGTCAGTTATTTTGTTATGGAAGCTCCATTTTAGAGTCGGCCACAATTACATTGTTTGCGCTATCTATTGGAATAGTCCTGCTTGGTTATCTCGTGTATGGGAGCTCAATTTTGGATTTGGCCATGATAACACTGTTTGCGCTAAGAAATGGTAAAGTCCTGCGTCAGTTATTTTGTTATGGAAGCTCCATTTTAGAGTCGGCCACAATTACACTGTTTGCGCTAAGTAATTTTGTTATGGAAGCTCCATTTTGGATTCGGCCACAATAACACTGTTTGCGCTATCTATTGGAATAGTCCTGCTTGGTTATCTCGTGTATGGGAGCTCAATTTTGGATTTGGCCATGATATCACTGTTTGCGCTAAGAAATGGTAAAGTCCTGCGTCAGTTATTTTGTTATGGAAGCTCCATTTTAGAGGCGGCCACAATTACACTGTTTGCGCTAAGTAATTTTGTTATGGGAGCTGCATTTTGGATTCGGCCACAATAACATTGTTTGCGCTATCTATTGGAATATTCCTGCTTGGTTATCTCATGTATGGGAGCTCAATTTTGGATTTGGCCATGATATCACTGTTTGCGCTAAGAAATGGTAAAGTCCTGCGTCAGTTATTTTGTTATGGAAGCTCCATTTTAGAGTCGGCCACAATTACACTGTTTGCGCTAAGTAATTTTGTTATGGAAGCTGCATTTTGGAGTCGGCCACAATAACACTGTTTGCGCTATCTATTGGAATAGTCGTGTTTGGTTGTCTCGTGTATGGGGGAGCTCAATTTTGGATTTCGCCATGATATCACTGTTTGGGCTAAGTAATGGTAAAGTCATGCATCAGTTATTTTGTTATGGAAGCTCCATTTTAGAGTCAGCCACAATTACATTGTTTGCGCTATCTATTGGAATAGTCCTGCTTGGTTATCTCGTGTATGGGAGCTCAATTTTGGATTTGGCCATGATAACACTGTTTGCGCTAAGTAATGGTAAAGTCCTGCGTCAGTTATTTTGTTATGGAAGCTCCATTTTAGAGTCGGCCACAATAACATTGTTTGCGCTATCTATTGGAATAGTCGTGTTTGGTTATCTCGTGTATGGGAGCTCAATTTTGGATTTGGCCATGATAACACTGTTTGCGCTAAGTAATGGTAAAGTCCTGCGTCAGTTATTTTGTTATGGAAGCTCCATTTTAGAGTCAGCCACAATTACATTGTTTGCGCTATCTATTGGAATAGTGGTGTTTGGTTATCTCGTGTATGGGAGCTCAATTTTGGATTTGGCCATGATATCACTGTTTTCGCTAAGTAATGGTAAAGTCATGCGTCAGTTATTTTGTTATGGAAGCTCCATTTTGGAGTCGGCCACAATAACACTGTTTGCACTAAGTAATTTTGTTCTGGAAGCTGCATTTTGGATTCGGCCACAATAACATTGTTTGCTCTATCGAATGGAATAGTCCTGCTTGGTTATCTCGTGTATGGGAGCTCCATTTTGGATTTGGCCATGATATCACTGTTTGCGCTAAGTTAGTTATTTTGTTATGGAAGCTGCATTTTGGATTCGGCCACAATAACATTGTTTGCGCTATCTATTGGAATAGTCCTGCTTGGTTATCTCGTGTATGGGAGCTCAATTTTGGATTTGGCCATGATATCACTGTTTTCGCTAAGTAATGGTAAAGTCATGCGTCAGTTATTTTGTTATGGAAGCTCCATTTTGGAGTCGGCCACAATAACATTGTTTGCGCTAAGTAATTTTGTTATGGAAGCTCCATTTTGGAGTCGGCCAGAATTACATTGTTTGCGCTATCTATTGGAATAGTCCTGCTTGGTTATCTCGTATATGGGAGCTCAATTTTGGATTTGGCCATGATATCACTGTTTGGGCTAAGTAATGGTAGAGTCCTGCGTCAGTTATTTTGTTATGGAAGCTCCATTTTAGAGTCGGCCACAATTACATTGTTTGCGCTATCTATTGGAATAGTCCTGCTTGGTTATCTCGTGTATGGGAGCTCAATTTTGGATTTGGCCATGATAACACTGTTTGCGCTAAGAAATGGTAAAGTCCTGCGTCAGTTATTTTGTTATGGAAGCTCCATTTTAGAGTCGGCCACAATTACACTGTTTGCGCTAAGTAATTTTGTTATGGAAGCTCCATTTTGGATTCGGCCACAATAACATTGTTTGCGCTATCTATTGGAATAGTCCTGCTTGGTTATCTCGTGTATGGGAGCTCAATTTTGGATTTGGCCATGATATCACTGTTTGCGCTAAGAAATGGTAAAGTCCTGCGTCAGTTATTTTGTTATGGAAGCTCCATTTTAGAGGCGGCCACAATTACACTGTTTGCGCTAAGTAATTTTGTTATGGGAGCTGCATTTTGGCTACAACCACAAAATTGTTTGCGCTATCTATTGGAATATTCCTGCTTGGTTATCTCATGTATGGGAGCTCAATTTTGGATTTGGCCATGATATCACTGTTTGCGCTAAGAAATGGTAAAGTCCTGCGTCAGTTATTTTGTTATGGAAGCTCCATTTTAGAGTCGGCCACAATTACACTGTTTGCGCTAAGTAATTTTGTTATGGAAGCTGCATTTTGGAGTCGGCCACAATAACACTGTTTGCGCTATCTATTGGAATAGTCGTGTTTGGTTGTCTCGTGTATGGGGGAGCTCAATTTTGGATTTCGCCATGATATCACTGTTTGGGCTAAGTAATGGTAAAGTCATGCATCAGTTATTTTGTTATGGAAGCTCCATTTTAGAGTCAGCCACAATTACATTGTTTGCGCTATCTATTGGAATAGTCCTGCTTGGTTATCTCGTGTATGGGAGCTCAATTTTGGATTTGGCCATGATAACACTGTTTGCGCTAAGTAATGGTAAAGTCCTGCGTCAGTTATTTTGTTATGGAAGCTCCATTTTAGAGTCGGCCACAATAACATTGTTTGCGCTATCTATTGGAATAGTCGTGTTTGGTTATCTCGTGTATGGGAGCTCAATTTTGGATTTGGCCATGATAACACTGTTTGCGCTAAGTAATGGTAAAGTCCTGCGTCAGTTATTTTGTTATGGAAGCTCCATTTTGGAGTCGGCCACAATAACACTGTTTGCACTAAGTAATTTTGTTCTGGAAGCTGCATTTTGGATTCGGCCACAATAACATTGTTTGCTCTATCGAATGGAATAGTCCTGCTTGGTTATCTCGTGTATGGGAGCTCCATTTTGGATTTGGCCATGATATCACTGTTTGCGCTAAGTAATTTTGTTATGGAAGCTGCATTTTGGATTCGGCCACAGTAACATTGTTTGCGCTATCTATTGGAATAGTCCTGCTTGGTTATCTCGTGTATGGGAGCTCAATTTTGGATTTGGCCATGATATCACTGTTTTCGCTAAGTAATGGTAAAGTCATGCGTCAGTTATTTTGTTATGGAAGCTCCATTTTGGAGTCGGCCACAATAACACTGTTTGCACTAAGTAATTTTGTTCTGGAAGCTGCATTTTGAATTCGGCCACAATAACATTGTTTGCTCTATCGAATGGAATAGTCCTGCTTGGTTATCTCGTGTATGGGAGCTCCATTTTGGATTTGGCCATGATATCACTGTTTGCGCTAAGTAATTTTGTTATGGAAGCTGCATTTTGGATTCGGCCACAGTAACATTGTTTGCGCTATCTATTGGAATAGTCCTGCTTGGTTATCTCGTGTATGGAAGCTCCATTTTGGATTTCGCCATGATATCACTGTTTGCGCTAAGTAATTTTGTTATGGAAGCTGCATTTTGGATTCGGCCACAGTAACATTGTTTGCTCTATCGAATGGAATAGTCCTGCTTGGTTATCTCGTGTATGGGAGCTTACCATTACGGTAAAGTCCTGCGTCAGTTATTTTGTTATGGAAGCTCCATTTTGGAGTCGGCCAGAATAATACTGTTTGCGCTATCTATTGGAATAGTCGTGTTTGGTTATCTCGTGTATGGGAGCTCAATTTTGGATTTGGCCATGATATCACTGTTTGCGCTAAGTAATGGTAAAGTCATGCGTCAGTTATTTTGTTATGGAAGCTCCATTTTGGAGTCGGCCACAATAACACTGTTTGCGCTAAGTAATTTTGTTCTGGAAGCTGCATTTTGGATTCGGCCACAATAACATTGTTTGCTCTATCGAATGGAATAGTCCTGCTTGGTTATCTCGTGTATGGGAGCTCCATTTTGGATTTGGCCATGATATCACTGTTTGCGCTAAGTAATTTTGTTATGGAAGCTGCATTTTGGATTCGGCCACAGTAACATTGTTTGCGCTATCTATTGGAATAGTCCTGCTTGGTTATCTCGTGTATGGGAGCTCAATTTTGGATTTGGCCATGATATCACTGTTTTCGCTAAGTAATGGTAAAGTCCTACGTCAGTTATTTTGTTATGGAAGCTCCATTTTAGAGTCGGCCACAATTACATTGTTTGCGCTATCTATTGGAATAGTCCTGCTTGGTTATCTCGTGTATGGGAGCTCAATTTTGGATTTGGCCATGATATCACTGTTTGCGCTAAGTAATGGTAAAGTCATGCGTCAGTTATTTTGTTATGGAAGCTCCATTTTGGAGTCGGCCACAATAACACTGTTTGCGTTAAGTAATTTTGTTATGGAAGCTGCATTTTGGATTCGGCCACAGTAACATTGTTTGCGCTATCTATTGGAATAGTCCTGCTTGGTTATCTCGTGTATGGGAGCTCAATTTTGGATTTGGCCATGATAACACTGTTTGCGCTAAGTAATGGTAAAGTCCTGCGTCAGTTATTTTGTTATGGAAGCTCCATTTTAGAGTCGGCCACAATTACATTGTTTGCGCTATCTATTGGAATAGTCCTGCTTGGTTATCTCGTGTATGGGAGCTCAATTTTGGATTTGGCCATGATATCACTGTTTGCGCTAAGTAATGGTAGAGTCCTGCGTCAGTTATTTTGTTATGGAAGCTCCATTTTAGAGTCGGCCACAATTACATTGTTTGCGCTATCTATTGGAATAGTCCTGCTTGGTTATCTCGTGTATGGGAGCTCAATTTTGGATTTGGCCATGATATCACTGTTTGCGCTAAGTAATGGTAAAGTCATGCGTCAGTTATTTTGTTATGGAAGCTCCATTTTGGAGTCGGCCACAATAACACTGTTTGCGCTAAGTAATTTTGTTCTGGAAGCTCCATTTTAGAGTCGGCCACAATTACATTGTTTGCTCTATCTAATGGAATAGTCCTGCTTGGTTATTTCGTGTATGGGAGCTCAATTTTGGATTTGGCCATGATATCACTGTTTGCGCTAAGTAATGGTAAAGTCATGCGTCAGTTATTTTGTTATGGAAGCTCCTATTTTGGAGTCGGCCACAATAACACTGTTTGCGCTAAGTAATTTTGTTATGGAAGCTCCATTTTGGAGTCGGCCAGAATTACATTGTTTGCGCTATCTCATTGGAATAGTCCTGCTTGGTTATCTCGTGTATGGGAGCTCAATTTTGGATTTGGCCATGATATCACTGTTTGCGCTAAGTAATGGTAAAGTCCTGCGTAAGTAATTTTGTTCTGGAAGCTCCATTTTAGAGTCGGCCACAAAATCACTGTTTGCGCTAAGTAATTTTGTTATGGAAGCTCCATTTTGGATTCGGCCACAATAACATTGTTTGCTCTATCTAATGGAATAGTCCTGCTTGGTTATTTCGTGTATGGGAGCTCCATTTTGGATTTGGCCATGATATCACTGTTTGCGCTAAGTAATGGTAAAGTCCTGCGTCAGTAATTTTGTTCTGGAAGCTGCATTTTGGATTCGGCCACAATAACATTGTTTGCTCTATCGAATGGAATAGTCCTGCTTGGTTATCTCGTGTATGGGAGCTCCATTTTGGATTTGGCCATGATATCACTGTTTGCGCTAAGTAATTTTGTTATGGAAGCTGCATTTTGGATTCGGCCACAGTAACATTGTTTGCGCTATCTATTGGAATAGTCCTGCTTGGTTATCTCGTGTATGGGAGCTCAATTTTGGATTTGGCCATGATATCACTGTTTGCGCTAAGAAATGGTAAAGTCCTGCGTCAGTTATTTTGTTATGGAAGCTCCATTTTAGAGTCGGCCACAATTACATTGTTTGCGCTATCTATTGGAATAGTCCTGCTTGGTTATCTCGTGTATGGGAGCTCAATTTTGGATTTGGCCATGATATCACTGTTTGCGCTAAGTAATGGTAAAGTCATGCGTCAGTTATTTTGTTATGGAAGCTCCATTTTGGAGTCGGCCACAATAACACTGTTTGCGCTAAGTAATTTTTTATGGAAGCTGCATTTTGGATTCGGCCACAATAACATTGTTTGCGCTATCTATTGGAATAGTCCTGCTTGGTTATCTCGTGTATGGGAGCTCAATTTTGGATTTGGCCATGATAACACTGTTTGCGCTAAGTAATGGTAAAGTCCTGCGTCAGTTATTTTGTTATGGAAGCTCCATTTTGGAGTCGGCCACAATATTACATTGTTTGCGCTATCTATTGGAATAGTCCTGCTTGGTTATCTCGTGTATGGGAGCTCAATTTTGGATTTGGCCATGATATCACTGTTTGCGCTAAGTAATGGTAAAGTCCTGCGTCAGTTATTTTGTTATGGAAGCTCCATTTTTGAGTCGGCCACAATAACACTGTTTGCGCTAAGTAATTTTGTTCTGGAAGCTCCATTTTGGATTCGGCCACAATAACATTGTTTGCTCTATCTAATGGAATAGTCCTGCTTGGTTATCTCGTGTATGGGAGCTCAATTTTGGATTTGGCCATGATATCACTGTTTGCGCTAAGTAATGGTAAAGTCCTGCGTCAGTTATTTTGTTATGGAAGCTCCATTTTGGAGTCGGCCACAATAACACTGTTTGCGCTAAGTAATTTTGTTATGGAAGCTCCATTTTGGATTCGGCCACAATAACATTGTTTGCGCTATCTAATGGAATAGTCCTGCTTGGTTATCTCGTGTATGGGAGCTCAATTTTGGATTTGGCCATGATATCACTGTTTGCGCTAAGTAATGGTAAAGTCCTGCGTTTTTAAGTATTTTGTTCACATTGTTTGATCTCATATTTAGTCCTAATAATCTGTTTTTTGTTATGGAAGCTCCATTTTGGATTCGGCCACAATAACATTGTTTGCGCTATCTAATGGAATAGTCCTGCTTGGTTATCTCGTGTATGGGAGCTCAATTTTGGATTTGGCCATGATATCACTGTTTGCGCTAAGTAATGGTAAAGTCCTGCGT
Organism: Drosophila sp. 14030-0761.01; assembly: GCA_018150735.1. Lineage (NCBI taxonomy): Eukaryota > Metazoa > Arthropoda > Insecta > Diptera > Drosophilidae > Drosophila > Drosophila sp. 14030-0761.01. The sequence continues at coordinate 48,173 of JAECWO010000086.1, forward strand.
CAGTTATTTTGTTATGGAAGCTCCATTTTGGAGTCGGCCACAATTACACTGTTTGCGCTAAGTAATTTTGTTATGGAAGCTGCATTTTGTTGGATACAGTAACATTGTTTGCGCTATCTATTGGAATAGTCCTGCTTGGTTATCTCGTGTATGGGAGCTCAATTTTGGATTTGGCCATGATATCACTGTTTGCGCTAAGTAATGGTAAAGTCCTGCGTCAGTTATTTTGTTATGGAAGCTCCATTTTGGAGTCGGCCACAATAACATTGTTTGCGCTATTTTGATTGTTGTTATTTTGTGTATGGGAGCTCCATTTTGGGTTTGGCAATATATTGTTTGCGCTAAGTAATGGATATAAGTCTTGTTTTTTGTTCTGGAAGCTGCATTTTGGATTCGGCCACAATAACATTGTTTGCGCTATCTATTGGAATAGTCCTGCTTGGTTATCTCGTGTATGGGAGCTCAATTTTGGATTTGGCCATGATATCACTGTTTGCGCTAAGTAATGGTAAAGTCCTGCGTCAGTTATTTTGTTATGGAAGCTGCATTTTGGATTCGGCCAAAATAACATTGTTTGCGCTATCTATTGGAATAGTCCTGCTTGGTTATCTCGTGTATGGGAGCTCAATTTTGGATTTGGCCATGATATCACTGTTTGCGCTAAGTAATGGTAAAGTCCTGCGTCAGTTATTTTGTTATGGAAGCTCCATTTTGGAGTCGGCCACAATAACATTGTTTGGTTTTTGAATAGTTGTTTTTGTGTATGGGAGCTCCATTTTGGATTCGGCCATGATAACATTGTTTGCGCTAACTAATGGAATAGTCCTGCGTTAGTTATTTTGTGTATGGGAAGCTCCATTTTGGAGTCGGCCAAAATAACACTGTTTGCGCTAAGTAATTTTTTTTTGTTTTTTTGGAAGCTCCATTTTGGATTCGGCCACAATAACATTGTTTGCCTATCAATGGAATAGTCCTGTTGGTTATCGTGTATGGGAGCTCATTTTGGATTTGGCCATGATATCACTGTTTGTATGCTGCGTCAGTTATTTTGTTATGGAAGCTCCATTTTGGAGTCGGCCACAATAACATTGTTTGCGCTATCTATTGGAATAGTCCTGCTTGGTTATCTCGTGTATGGGAGCTCAATTTTGGATTTGGCCATGATATCACTGTTTGCGCTAAGTAATGGTAAAGTCCTGCGTCAGTTATTTTGTTATGGAAGCTCCATTTTAGAGTCGGCCACAATACACTGTTTGCGCTAAGTAATTTTGTTATGGAAGCTCATTTTGGATTCGGCCACATTAACATTGTTTGCGCTATCTATTGGAATAGTCCTGCTTGGTTTGTGGGCTTGTATGGGAGCTCATTTTGGCCATGATAACACTGTTTGCGCTAAGTAATGGTAAAGTCCTGCGTCAGTTATTGTTATGGAGCTCCATTTTGATGGCATCACTGTTTGCCTAAGTAATTTTGTTATGGAAGCTCCATTTTGGAGTCGGCCACAATAACATTGTTTGCGCTATCTATTGGAATAGTCCTGCTTGGTTATCTCGTGTATGGGAGCTCAATTTTGGATTTGGCCATGATATCACTGTTTGCGCTAAGTAATGGTAAAGTCCTGCGTCAGTTATTTTGTTATGGAAGCTCCATTTTAGAGTCGGCCACAAAACTGTTGTTTTTTTGGATTCGGCCAAACATTGTTTGCGCTATCTATTGGAATAGTCCTGCTTGGTTATCTCGTGTATGGGAGCTCAATTTTGGATTTGGCCATGATATCACTGTTTGCGCTAAGTAATGGTAAAGTCCTGCGTCAGTTATTTTGTTATGGAAGCTCCATTTTAGAGTCGGCCACAATTACATTGTTTGCGCTATCTATTGGAATAGTCCTGCTTGGTTATCTCGTGTATGGGAGCTCCATTTTGGATTTGGCCATGATAACACTGTTTGCGCTAAGTAATGGTAAAGTCCTGCGTCAGTTATTTTGTTATGGAAGCTCCATTTTAGAGTCGGCCACAATTAACATTGTTTGCGCTATCTATTGGAATAGTCCTGCTTGGTTATCTCGTGTATGGGAGCTCCATTTTGGATTTGGCCATGATAACACTGTTTGCGCTAAGTAATGGTAAAGTCCTGCGTCAGTTATTTTGTTATGGAAGCTCCATTTTGGAGTCGGCCACAATTACATTGTTTGCGCTATCTATTGGAATAGTCCTGCTTGGTTATCTCGTGTATGGGAGCTCCATTTTGGATTTGGCCATGATATCACTGTTTGCGCTAAGTAATGGTAAAGTCCTGCGTCAGTTATTTTGTTATGGAAGCTCCATTTTAGAGTCGGCCACAATAACATTGTTTGCGCTATCTATTGGAATAGTTGCTTGGTTATCTTGTGTATGGGAGCTCAATTTTGGATTTGGCCATGATATCACTGTTTGCGCTAAGTAATGGTAAGTCTGCGTTTATTTTGTTATGGAAGCTCATTTTAGAGTCGGCCAAAAGTCACTGTTTGCGCTAAGTAATTTTGTTATGGAAGCTCCATTTTGGAGTCGGCCACAATAACATTGTTTGCGCTATCGAATGGAATAGTCTTGGTTATTGTGTATGGGAGCTCCATTTTGGATTTGGCCATGATATCACTGTTTGCGCTAAGTTATTTTGTTATGGAAGCTGCATTTTGGATTCGGCCACAATAACATTGTTTGCGCTATCTATTGGAATAGTCCTGCTTGGTTATCTCGTGTATGGGAGCTCAATTTTGGATTTGGCCATGATATCACTGTTTGCGCTAAGTAATGGTAAAGTCCTGCGTCAGTTATTTTGTTATGGAAGCTCCATTTTGGAGTCGGCCACAATAACACTGTTTGCGCTAAGTAATTTTGTTCTGGAAGCTCCATTTTGGAGTCGGCCACAATAACATTGTTTGCGCTATCTAATGGAATAGTCCTGCTTGGTTATCTCGTGTATGGGAGCTCCATTTTGGATTTGGCCATGATATCACTGTTTGCGCTAAGTAATTTTGTTATGGAAGCTGCATTTTGGTTGGCACAATAACATTGTTTTCTATGGATAGTCCTTTTGGGGCTTTCATGATCACTGTTTGCGCTAAGTAATGGTAAAGTCCTGCGTCAGTTATTTTGTTATGGAAGCTCCATTTTAGAGTCGGCCACAATTACATTGTTTGCGCTATCTATTGGAATAGTCCTGCTTGGTTATCTCGTGTATGGGAGCTCAATTTTGGATTTGGCCATGATATCACTGTTTGCGCTAAGTAATGGTAAAGTCCTGCGTCAGTTATTTTGTTATGGAAGCTCCATTTTGGAGTCGGCCACAATAACACTGTTTGCGCTAAGTAATTTTGTTTGGAAGCTCATTTTGGATTCGGCCACAATAACATTGTTTGCGCTATCTATTGGAATAGTCCTGCTTGGTTATCTCGTGTATGGGAGCTCAATTTTGGATTTGGCCATGATATCACTGTTTGCGCTAAGTAATGGTAAAGTCCTGCGTCAGTTATTTTGTTATGGAAGCTCCATTTTAGAGTCGGCCACAATTACATTGTTTGCGCTATCTATTGGAATAGTCTGCTTGGTTATCTCGTGTATGGGAGCTCAATTTTGGATTTGGCCATGATATCACTGTTTGCGCTAAGTAATGGTAAAGTCCTGCGTCAGTTATTTTGTTATGGAAGCTCCATTTTGGAGTCGGCCAAATACACTGTTTGCGCTAAGTAATTTTGTTATGGAAGCTCCATTTTGGAGTCGGCCACAATTACATTGTTTGCGCTATCTATTGGAATAGTCCTGCTTGGTTATCTCGTGTATGGGAGCTCAATTTTGGATTTGGCCATGATATCACTGTTTGCGCTAAGTAATGGTAAAGTCCTGCGTCAGTTATTTTGTTATGGAAGCTCCATTTTGGAGTCGGCCACAATAACATGTTTCGCTAAGTTATTTTTTTTTTCATTGTTTGCGCTAAGTAATTTTGTTATGGAAGCTCCATTTTGGAGTCGGCCACAATAACATTGTTTGCGCTATCTAATGGAATAGTCCTGCTTGGTTATCTCGTGTATGGGAGCTCAATTTTGGATTTGGCCATGATATCACTGTTTGCGCTAAGTAATGGTAAAGTCTGCGTGTTATTTTGTTATGGAAGCTCCATTTTGAGTCGGCCAATATCACTGTTTGCGCTAAGTAATTTTGTTATGGAAGCTGCATTTTGGATTCGGCCACAATAACATTGTTTGCTCTATCTAATGGAATAGTCCTGCTTGGTTATCTCGTGTATGGGAGCTCAATTTTGGATTTGGCCATGATATCACTGTTTGCGCTAAGTAATGGTAAAGTCCTGCGTCAGTTATTTTGTTATGGAAGCTCCATTTTGGAGTCGGCCACAATAACACTGTTTGCGCTAAGTAATTTTGTTATGGAAGCTCCATTTTGGAGTCGGCCACAATAACATTGTTTGCGCTATCTAATGGAATAGTCCTGCTTGGTTATCTCGTGTATGGGAGCTCCATTTTGGATTTGGCCATGATATCACTGTTTGCGCTAAGTAATGGTAAAGTCTGCGTCAGTTATTTTGTTATGGAAGCTGCATTTTGGATTCGGCCACAATAACATTGTTTGCGCTATCTATTGGAATAGTCCTGCTTGGTTATCTCGTGTATGGGAGCTCAATTTTGGATTTGGCCATGATATCACTGTTTGCGCTAAGTAATGGTAAAGTCCTGCGTCAGTTATTTTGTTATGGAAGCTCCATTTTGGAGTCGGCCACAATAACACTGTTTGCGCTAAGTAATTTTGTTCTGAAAGCTGCATTTTGGAGTCGGCCACAATTACATTGTTTGCTCTATCTAATGGAATAGTCCTGCTTGGTTATCTCGTGTATGGGAGCTCAATTTTGGATTTGGCCATGATATCACTGTTTGCGCTAAGTAATGGTAAAGTCCTGCGTCAGTTATTTTGTTATGGAAGCTCCATTTTGGAGTCGGCCACAATAACACTGTTTGCGCTATCTATTGGAATAGTCCTGCTTGGTTATCTCGTGTATGGGAGCTCCATTTTGGATTTGGCCATGATAACACTGTTTGCGCTAAGTAATGGTAAAGTCCTGCGTCAGTTATTTTGTTATGGAAGCTCCATTTTGGAGTCGGCCACAATAACACTGTTTGCGCTATCTATTGGAATAGTCCTGCTTGGTTATCTCGTGTATGGGAGCTCAATTTTGGATTTGGCCATGATATCACTGTTTGCGCTAAGTAATGGTAAAGTCCTGCGTCAGTTATTTTGTTATGGAAGCTTCATTTTGGAGTCGGCCACAATAACACTGTTTGCGCTATCTATTGGAATAGTCCTGCTTGGTTATCTCGTGTATGGGAGCTCAATTTTGGATTTGGCCATGATATCACTGTTTGCGCTAAGTAATGGTAAAGTCCTGCGTCAGTTATTTTGTTATGGAAGCTCCATTTTAGAGTCGGCCACAATAACACTGTTTGCGCTAAGTAATTTTGTTATGGAAGCTCCATTTTGGATTCGGCCACAATAACATTGTTTGCTCTATCTAATGGAATAGTCCTGCTTGGTTATTTCGTGTATGGGAGCTCCATTTTGGATTTGGCCATGATATCACTGTTTGCGCTAAGTAATGGTAAAGTCCTGCGTCAGTTATTTTGTTATGGAAGCTCCATTTTAGAGTCGGCCACAATTACATTGTTTGCGCTATCTATTGGAATAGTCCTGCTTGGTTATCTCGTGTATGGGAGCTCAATTTTGGATTTGGCCATGATATCACTGTTTGGGCTAAGTAATGGTAAAGTCTGCGTCAGTTATTTTGTTATGGAAGCTCCATTTTAGAGTCGGCCACAATTACATTGTTTGCGCTATCTATTGGAATAGTCCTGCTTGGTTATCTCGTGTATGGGAGCTCCATTTTGGATTTGGCCATGATATCACTGTTTGGGCTAAGTAATGGTAAAGTCCTGCGTCAGTTATTTTGTTATGGAAGCTCCATTTTAGAGTCGGCCACAATTACATTGTTTGCGCTATCTATTGGAATAGTCCTGCTTGGTTATCTCGTGTATGGGAGCTCAATTTTGGATTTGGCCATGATAACACTGTTTGCGCTAAGTAATGGTAAAGTCCTGCGTCAGTTATTTTGTTATGGAAGCTCCATTTTAGAGTCGGCCACAATTACATTGTTTGCGCTATCTATTGGAATAGTCCTGCTTGGTTATCTCGTGTATGGGAGCTCAATTTTGGATTTGGCCATGATATCACTGTTTGCGCTAAGTAATGGTAAAGTCCTGCGTCAGTTATTTTGTTATGGAAGCTCCATTTTAGAGTCGGCCACAATTACATTGTTTGCGCTATCTATTGGAATAGTCCTGCTTGGTTATCTCGTGTATGGGAGCTCCATTTTGGATTTGGCCATGATATCACTGTTTGGGCTAAGTAATGGTAAAGTCCTGCGTCAGTTATTTTGTTATGGAAGCTCCATTTTAGAGTCGGCCACAATTACATTGTTTGCGCTATCTATTGGAATAGTCCTGCTTGGTTATCTCGTGTATGGGAGCTCCATTTTGGATTTGGCCATGATAACACTGTTTGGGCTAAGTAATGGTAAAGTCCTGCGTCAGTTATTTTGTTATGGAAGCTCCATTTTAGAGTCGGCCACAATTACATTGTTTGCGCTATCTATTGGAATAGTCCTGCTTGGTTATCTCGTGTATGGGAGCTCAATTTTGGATTTGGCCATGATATCACTGTTTGCGCTAAGTAATGGTAAAGTCCTGCGTCAGTTATTTTGTTATGGAAGCTCCATTTTAGAGTCGGCCACAATTACATTGTTTGCGCTATCTATTGGAATAGTCCTGCTTGGTTATCTCGTGTATGGGAGCTCAATTTTGGATTTGGCCATGATATCACTGTTTGCGCTAAGTAATGGTAAAGTCCTGCGTCAGTTATTTTGTTATGGAAGCTCCATTTTAGAGTCGGCCACAATAACACTGTTTGCGCTAAGTAATTTTGTTCTGGAAGCTCCATTTTAGAGTCGGCCACAATAACATTGTTTGCTCTATCGAATGGAATAGTCCTGCTTGGTTATCTCGTGTATGGGAGCTCCATTTTGGATTTGGCCATGATATCACTGTTTGGCTTTGTGTTGCGTAAGTTATTTTGTTATGGAAGCTGCATTTTGGATTCGGCCACAGTAACATTGTTTGCTCTATCGAATGGAATAGTCCTGCTTGGTTATCTCGTGTATGGGAGCTCAATTTTGGATTTGGCCATGATATCACTGTTTGGCGCTAAGTAATGGTAAAGTCCTGCGTCAGTTATTTTGTTATGGAAGCTCCATTTTAGAGTCGGCCACAATAACACTGTTTGCGCTAAGTAATTTTGTTCTGGAAGCTCCATTTTAGAGTCGGCCACAATAACATTGTTTGCTCTATCGAATGGAATAGTCCTGCTTGGTTATCTCGTGTATGGGAGCTCCATTTTGGATTTGGCCATGATATCACTGTTTGCGCTAAGTAATTTTGTTATGGAAGCTGCATTTTGGATTCGGCCACAGTAACATTGTTTGCTCTATCGAATGGAATAGTCCTGCTTGGTTATCTCGTGTATGGGAGCTCAATTTTGGATTTGGCCATGATATCACTGTTTGCGCTAAGTAATGGTAAAGTCCTGCGTCAGTTATTTTGTTATGGAAGCTCCATTTTAGAGTCGGCCACAATTACATTGTTTGCGCTATCTATTGGAATAGTCCTGCTTGGTTATCTCGTGTATGGGAGCTCAATTTTGGATTTGGCCATGATATCACTGTTTGCGCTAAGTAATGGTAAAGTCCTGCGTCAGTTATTTTGTTATGGAAGCTCCATTTTAGAGTCGGCCACAATTAACATTGTTTGCGCTATCTATTGGAATAGTCCTGCTTGGTTATCTCGTGTATGGGAGCTCCATTTTGGATTTGGCCATGATAACACTGTTTGCGCTAAGTAATGGTAAAGTCCTGCGTCAGTTATTTTGTTATGGAAGCTCCATTTTAGAGTCGGCCACAATAACATTGTTTGCGCTATCTATTTGGAATAGTCCTGCTTGGTTATCTCGTGTATGGGAGCTCAATTTTGGATTTGGCCATGATATCACTGTTTGCGCTAAGTAATGGTAAAGTCCTGCGTCAGTTATTTTGTTATGGAAGCTCCATTTTAGAGTCGGCCACAATTACATTGTTTGCGCTATCTATTGGAATAGTCCTGCTTGGTTATCTCGTGTATGGGAGCTCAATTTTGGATTTGGCCATGATATCACTGTTTGCGCTAAGTAATGGTAAAGTCCTGCGTCAGTTATTTTGTTATGGAAGCTCCATTTTAGAGTCGGCCACAATAACACTGTTTGCGCTAAGTAATTTTGTTATGGAAGCTGCATTTTGGATTCGGCCACAATAACATTGTTTGCTCTATCTAATGGAATAGTCCTGCTTGGTTATCTCGTGTATGGGAGCTCAATTTTGGATTTGGCCATGATATCACTGTTTGCGCTAAGTAATGGTAAAGTCCTGCGTCAGTTATTTTGTTATGGAAGCTCCATTTTGGAGTCGGCCACAATAACACTGTTTGCGCTAAGTAATTTTGTTATGGAAGCTCCATTTTGGAGTCGGCCACAATAACATTGTTTGCGCTATCTATTGGAATAGTCCTGCTTGGTTATCTCGTGTATGGGAGCTCAATTTTGGATTTGGCCATGATATCACTGTTTGCGCTAAGTAATGGTAAAGTCCTGCGTCAGTTATTTTGTTATGGAAGCTCCATTTTAGAGTCGGCCACAATTACATTGTTTGCGCTATCTATTGGAATAGTCCTGCTTGGTTATCTCGTGTATGGGAGCTCAATTTTGGATTTGGCCATGATATCACTGTTTGGGCTAAGTAATGGTAAAGTCCTGCGTCAGTTATTTTGTTATGGAAGCTCCATTTTAGAGTCGGCCACAATTACATTGTTTGCGCTATCTATTGGAATAGTCTGTCTTGGTTATCTCGTGTATGGGAGCTCAATTTTGGATTTGGCCATGATAACACTGTTTGCGCTAAGTAATGGTAAAGTTCAGTTATTTTGTTATGGAAGCTCCATTTTAGAGTCGGCCACAATAACATTGTTTGCGCTATCTATTGGAATAGTCCTGCTTGGTTATCTCGTGTATGGGAGCTCAATTTTGGATTTGGCCATGATATCACTGTTTGCGCTAAGTAATGGTAAAGTCCTGCGTCAGTTATTTTGTTATGGAAGCTCCATTTTAGAGTCGGCCACAATTACATTGTTTGCGCTATCTATTGGAATAGTCCTGCTTGGTTATCTCGTGTATGGGAGCTCAATTTTGGATTTGGCCATGATATCACTGTTTGGCTAAGTAATGGTAAAGTCCTGCGTCAGTTATTTTGTTATGGAAGCTCCATTTTGGAGTCGGCCACAATAACATTGTTTGCGCTATCTATTGGAATAGTCCTGCTTGGTTATCTCGTGTATGGGAGCTCAATTTTGGATTTGGCCATGATAACACTGTTTGCGCTAAGTAATGGTAAAGTCCTGCGTCAGTTATTTTGTTATGGAAGCTCCATTTTATTTGAGTTTCGGCCACGATTACATTGTTTGCGCTATCTATTGGAATAGTCCTGCTTGGTTATCTCGTGTATGGGAGCTCAATTTTGGATTTGGCCATGATATCACTGTTTGCGCTAAGTAATGGTAAAGTCCTGCGTCAGTTATTTTGTTATGGAAGCTCCATTTTAGAGTCGGCCACAATAACATTGTTTGCGCTATCTATTGGAATAGTCCTGCTTGGTTATCTCGTGTATGGGAGCTCAATTTTGGATTTGGCCATGATATCACTGTTTGCGCTAAGTAATGGTAAAGTCCTGCGTCAGTTATTTTGTTATGGAAGCTCCATTTTAGAGTCGGCCACAATAACACTGTTTGCGCTAAGTAATTTTGTTCTGGAAGCTGCATTTTGGATTCGGCCACAATAACATTGTTTGCTCTATCGAATGGAATAGTCCTGCTTGGTTATCTCGTGTATGGGAGCTCCATTTTGGATTTGGCCATGATATCACTGTTTGCGCTAAGTAATGGTAAGTCCTGTTTTTGTTATGGAAGCTCTTTTGCGGCCAAATATTTTGCGAAGTAATTTTGTTATGGAAGCTGCATTTTGGATTCGGCCACAATAACATTGTTTGCGCTATCTATTGGAATAGTCCTGCTTGGTTATCTCGTGTATGGGAGCTCAATTTTGGATTTGGCCATGATATCACTGTTTGCGCTAAGTAATGGTAAAGTCCTGCGTCAGTTATTTTGTTATGGAAGCTCCATTTTAGAGTCGGCCACAATTACACTGTTTGCGCTAAGTAATTTTGTTATGGAAGCTGCATTTTGGATTCGGCCACAATAACATTGTTTGCGCTATCTATTGGAATAGTCCTGCTTGGTTATCTCGTGTATGGGAGCTCAATTTTGGATTTGGCCATGATATCACTGTTTGCGCTAAGTAATGGTAAAGTCCTGCGTCAGTTATTTTGTTATGGAAGCTCCATTTTGGAGTCGGCCACAATAACACTGTTTGCGCTAAGTAATTTTGTTCTGGAAGCTCCATTTTGGAGTCGGCCACAATAACATTGTTTGCGCTATCTAATGGAATAGTCCTGCTTGGTTATCTCGTGTATGGGAGCTCAATTTTGGATTTGGCCATGATATCACTGTTTGCGCTAAGTAATGGTAAAGTCCTGCGTCAGTTATTTTGTTATGGAAGCTGCATTTTGGATTCGGCCACAATAACATTGTTTGCGCTATCTATTGGAATAGTCCTGCTTGGTTATCTCGTGTATGGGAGCTCAATTTTGGATTTGGCCATGATATCACTGTTTGCGCTAAGTAATGGTAAAGTCATGCGTCAGTTATTTTGTTATGGAAGCTCCATTTTGGAGTCGGCCACAATAACACTGTTTGCGCTAAGTAATTTTGTTCTGAAAGCTGCATTTTGGAGTCGGCCACAATAACATTGTTTGCGCTATCGAATGGAATAGTCCTGTTGGTTATTGTGTATGGGAGCTCATTTTGGTTTGGCCATGATATCACTGTTTGCGCTAAGTAATTTTGTTATGGAAGCTCCATTTTGGATTCGGCCACAATAACATTGTTTGCGCTATCTCATTGGAATAGTCCTGCTTGGTTATCTCGTGTATGGGAGCTCAATTTTGGATTTGGCCATGATATCACTGTTTGCGCTAAGTAATGGTAAAGTCCTGCGTCAGTTATTTTGTTATGGAAGCTCCATTTTAGAGTCGGCCACAATAACATTGTTTGCGCTAAGTAATTTTGTTATGGAAGCTCCATTTTGGAGTCGGCCACAATTACATTGTTTGCGCTATCTATTGGAATAGTCCTGCTTGGTTATCTCGTGTATGGGAGCTCAATTTTGGATTTGGCCATGATATCACTGTTTGGGCTAAGTAATGGTAAAGTCCTGCGTCAGTTATTTTGTTATGGAAGCTCCATTTTAGAGTCGGCCACAATTACATTGTTTGCGCTATCTATTGGAATAGTCCTGCTTGGTTATCTCGTGTATGGGAGCTCAATTTTGGATTTGGCCATGATAACACTGTTTGCGCTAAGTAATGGTAAAGTCCTGCGTCAGTTATTTTGTTATGGAAGCTCCATTTTAGAGTCGGCCACAATTACACTGTTTGCGCTAAGTAATTTTGTTATGGAAGCTCCATTTTGGATTCGGCCACAATAACATTGTTTGCGCTATCTATTGGAATAGTCCTGCTTGGTTATCTCGTGTATGGGAGCTCAATTTTGGATTTGGCCATGATATCACTGTTTGCGCTAAGAAATGGTAAAGTCCTGCGTCAGTTATTTTGTTATGGAAGCTCCATTTTAGAGTCGGCCACAATTACACTGTTTGCGCTAAGTAATTTTGTTATGGGAGCTGCATTTTGGATTCGGCCACAATAACATTGTTTGCGCTATCTATTGGAATAGTCCTGCTTGGTTATCTCATGTATGGGAGCTCAATTTTGGATTTGGCCATGATATCACTGTTTGCGCTAAGAAATGGTAAAGTCCTGCGTCAGTTATTTTGTTATGGAAGCTCCATTTTAGAGTCGGCCACAATTACACTGTTTGCGCTAAGTAATTTTGTTATGGAAGCTGCATTTTGGAGTCGGCCACAATAACACTGTTTGCGCTATCTATTGGAATAGTCGTGTTTGGTTGTCTCGTGTATGGGGGAGCTCAATTTTGGATTTCGCCATGATATCACTGTTTGCGCTAAGTAATGGTAAAGTCATGCATCAGTTATTTTGTTATGGAAGCTCCATTTTAGAGTCAGCCACAATTACATTGTTTGCGCTATCTATTGGAATAGTCCTGCTTGGTTATCTCGTGTATGGGAGCTCAATTTTGGATTTGGCCATGATAACACTGTTTGCGCTAAGTAATGGTAAAGTCCTGCGTCAGTTATTTTGTTATGGAAGCTCCATTTTAGAGTCGGCCACAATAACATTGTTTGCGCTATCTATTGGAATAGTCGTGTTTGGTTATCTCGTGTATGGGAGCTCAATTTTGGATTTGGCCATGATAACACTGTTTGCGCTAAGTAATGGTAAAGTCCTGCGTCAGTTATTTTGTTATGGAAGCTCCATTTTAGAGTCGGCCACAATTACATTGTTTGCGCTATCTATTGGAATAGTGGTGTTTGGTTATCTCGTGTATGGGAGCTCAATTTTGGATTTGGCCATGATATCACTGTTTTCGCTAAGTAATGGTAAAGTCATGCGTCAGTTATTTTGTTATGGAAGCTCCATTTTGGAGTCGGCCACAATAACACTGTTTGCACTAAGTAATTTTGTTCTGGAAGCTGCATTTTGGATTCGGCCACAATAACATTGTTTGCTCTATCGAATGGAATAGTCCTGCTTGGTTATCTCGTGTATGGGAGCTCCATTTTGGATTTGGCCATGATATCACTGTTTGCGCTAAGTAATTTTGTTATGGAAGCTGCATTTTGGATTCGGCCACAGTAACATTGTTTGCGCTATCTATTGGAATAGTCCTGCTTGGTTATCTCGTGTATGGGAGCTCAATTTTGGATTTGGCCATGATATCACTGTTTGCGCTAAGTAATGGTAAAGTCATGCGTCAGTTATTTTGTTATGGAAGCTCCATTTTGGAGTCGGCCACAATAACATTGTTTGCGCTAAGTAATTTTGTTATGGAAGCTCCATTTTGGAGTCGGCCAGAATTACATTGTTTGCGCTATCTATTGGAATAGTCCTGCTTGGTTATCTCGTGTATGGGAGCTCAATTTTGGATTTGGCCATGATATCACTGTTTGGGCTAAGTAATGGTAAAGTCCTGCGTCAGTTATTTTGTTATGGAAGCTCCATTTTAGAGTCGGCCACAATTACATTGTTTGCGCTATCTATTGGAATAGTCCTGCTTGGTTATCTCGTGTATGGGAGCTCAATTTTGGATTTGGCCATGATAACACTGTTTGCGCTAAGAAATGGTAAAGTCCTGCGTCAGTTATTTTGTTATGGAAGCTCCATTTTAGAGTCGGCCACAATTACACTGTTTGCGCTAAGTAATTTTGTTATGGAAGCTCCATTTTGGATTCGGCCACAATAACACTGTTTGCGCTATCTATTGGAATAGTCCTGCTTGGTTATCTCGTGTATGGGAGCTCAATTTTGGATTTGGCCATGATATCACTGTTTGCGCTAAGAAATGGTAAAGTCCTGCGTCAGTTATTTTGTTATGGAAGCTCCATTTTAGAGGCGGCCACAATTACACTGTTTGCGCTAAGTAATTTTGTTATGGGAGCTGCATTTTGGATTCGGCCACAATAACATTGTTTGCGCTATCTATTGGAATAGTCCTGCTTGGTTATCTCGTGTATGGGAGCTCAATTTTGGATTTGGCCATGATATCACTGTTTGCGCTAAGTAATGGTAAAGTCCTGCGTCAGTTATTTTGTTATGGAAGCTCCATTTTAGAGTCGGCCACAATTACACTGTTTGCGCTAAGTAATTTTGTTATGGAAGCTGCATTTTGGAGTCGGCCACAATAACACTGTTTGCGCTATCTATTGGAATAGTCCTGCTTGGTTATCTCGTGTATGGGAGCTCAATTTTGGATTTCGCCATGATATCACTGTTTGGGCTAAGTAATGGTAAAGTCATGCATCAGTTATTTTGTTATGGAAGCTCCATTTTAGAGTCGGCCACAATTACATTGTTTGCGCTATCTATTGGAATAGTCCTGCTTGGTTATCTCGTGTATGGGAGCTCAATTTTGGATTTGGCCATGATAACACTGTTTGCGCTAAGTAATGGTAAAGTCCTGCGTCAGTTATTTTGTTATGGAAGCTCCATTTTAGAGTCGGCCACAATAACATTGTTTGCGCTATCTATTGGAATAGTCCTGTTTGGTTATCTCGTGTATGGGAGCTCAATTTTGGATTTGGCCATGATAACACTGTTTGCGCTAAGTAATGGTAAAGTCCTGCGTCAGTTATTTTGTTATGGAAGCTCCATTTTGGAGTCGGCCACAATAACACTGTTTGCGCTAAGTAATTTTGTTCTGGAAGCTGCATTTTGGATTCGGCCACAATAACATTGTTTGCTCTATCGAATGGAATAGTCCTGCTTGGTTATCTCGTGTATGGGAGCTCCATTTTGGATTTGGCCATGATATCACTGTTTGCGCTAAGTAATTTTGTTATGGAAGCTGCATTTTGGATTCGGCCACAATAACATTGTTTGCGCTATCTATTGGAATAGTCCTGCTTGGTTATCTCGTGTATGGGAGCTCAATTTTGGATTTGGCCATGATATCACTGTTTGCGCTAAGTAATGGTAAAGTCATGCGTCAGTTATTTTGTTATGGAAGCTCCATTTTGGAGTCGGCCACAATAACACTGTTTGCGCTAAGTAATTTTGTTCTGGAAGCTGCATTTTGGATTCGGCCACAATAACATTGTTTGCTCTATCGAATGGAATAGTCCTGCTTGGTTATCTCGTGTATGGGAGCTCCATTTTTTTGGATTTGGCCATGATATCACTGTTTGCGCTAAGTAATTTTGTTATGGAAGCTGCATTTTGGATTCGGCCACAGTAACATTGTTTGCGCTATCTATTGGAATAGTCCTGCTTGGTTATCTCGTGTATGGGAGCTCAATTTTGGATTTGGCCATGATATCACTGTTTGCGCTAAGTAATGGTAAAGTCCTGCGTCAGTTATTTTGTTATGGAAGCTCCATTTTGGAGTCGGCCACAATAACACTGTTTGCGCTAAGTAATTTTGTTATGGAAGCTGCATTTTGGATTCGGCCACAATAACATTGTTTGCTCTATCGAATGGAATAGTCCTGCTTGGTTATCTCGTGTATGGGAGCTCCATTTTGGATTTGGCCATGATATCACTGTTTGCGTAAGTAATGGTAAAGTCCTGCGTCAGTTATTTTGTTATGGAAGCTCCATTTTGGAGTCGGCCACAATAACATTGTTTGCGCTATCTATTGGAATAGTCCTGTTTGGTTATCTCGTGTATGGGAGCTCAATTTTGGATTTGGCCATGATATCACTGTTTGCGCTAAGTAATGGTAAAGTCATGCGTCAGTTATTTTGTTATGGAAGCTCCATTTTGGAGTCGGCCACAATAACACTGTTTGCGCTAAGTAATTTTGTTCTGGAAGCTGCATTTTGGATTCGGCCACAATAACATTGTTTGCTCTATCGAATGGAATAGTCCTGCTTGGTTATCTCGTGTATGGGAGCTCCATTTTGGATTTGGCCATGATATCACTGTTTGCGCTAAGTAATTAAGTTTTTTTGTTATGGAAGCTGCATTTTGGATTCGGCCACAATAACATTGTTTGCGCTATCTATTGGAATAGTCCTGCTTGGTTATCTCGTGTATGGGAGCTCAATTTTGGATTTGGCCATGATATCACTGTTTGCGCTAAGTAATGGTAAAGTCCTGCGTCAGTTATTTTGTTATGGAAGCTCCATTTTAGAGTCGGCCACAATTACATTGTTTGCGCTATCTATTGGAATAGTCCTGCTTGGTTATCTCGTGTATGGGAGCTCAATTTTGGATTTGGCCATGATATCACTGTTTGCGCTAAGTAATGGTAAAGTCATGCGTCAGTTATTTTGTTATGGAAGCTCCATTTTGGAGTCGGCCACAATAACACTGTTTGCGCTAAGTAATTTTGTTATGGAAGCTGCATTTTGGATTCGGCCACAATAACATTGTTTGCGCTATCTATTGGAATAGTCCTGCTTGGTTATCTCGTGTATGGGAGCTCAATTTTGGATTTGGCCATGATATCACTGTTTGCGCTAAGTAATGGTAAAGTCCTGCGTCAGTTATTTTGTTATGGAAGCTCCATTTTAGAGTCGGCCACAATTACATTGTTTGCGCTATCTATTGGAATAGTCCTGCTTGGTTATCTCGTGTATGGGAGCTCAATTTTGGATTTGGCCATGATATCACTGTTTGCGCTAAGTAATGGTAAAGTCCTGCGTCAGTTATTTTGTTATGGAAGCTCCATTTTAGAGTCGGCCACAATTACATTGTTTGCGCTATCTATTGGAATAGTCCTGCTTGGTTATCTCGTGTATGGGAGCTCAATTTTGGATTTGGCCATGATATCACTGTTTGCGCTAAGTAATGGTAAAGTCATGCGTCAGTTATTTTGTTATGGAAGCTCCATTTTGGAGTCGGCCACAATAACACTGTTTGCGCTAAGTAATTTTGTTCTGGAAGCTCCATTTTAGAGTCGGCCACAATTACATTGTTTGCTCTATCTAATGGAATAGTCCTGCTTGGTTATCTCGTGTATGGGAGCTCAATTTTGGATTTGGCCATGATATCACTGTTTGCGCTAAGTAATGGTAAAGTCCTGCGTCAGTTATTTTGTTATGGAAGCTCCATTTTGGAGTCGGCCACAATAACACTGTTTGCGCTAAGTAATTTTGTTATGGAAGCTCCATTTTGGAGTCGGCCACAATAACATTGTTTGCGCTATCTAATGGAATAGTCCTGCTTGGTTATCTCGTGTATGGGAGCTCAATTTTGGATTTGGCCATGATATCACTGTTTGCGCTAAGTAATGGTAAAGTCCTGCGTCAGTTATTTTGTTATGGAAGCTCCATTTTGGAGTCGGCCACAATAATCACTGTTTGCGCTTAAGTAATTTTGTTATGGAAGCTCCATTTTGGATTCGGCCACAATAACATTGTTTGCTCTATCTAATGGAATAGTCCTGCTTGGTTATCTCGTGTATGGGAGCTCCATTTTGGATTTGGCCATGATATCACTGTTTGCGCTAAGTAATGGTAAAGTCCTGCGTCAGTTATTTTGTTATGGAAGCTGCATTTTGGATTCGGCCACAATAACATTGTTTGCTCTATCGAATGGAATAGTCCTGCTTGGTTATCTCGTGTATGGGAGCTCCATTTTGGATTTGGCCATGATATCACTGTTTGCGCTAAGTAATTTTGTTATGGAAGCTGCATTTTGGATTCGGCCACAATAACATTGTTTGCGCTATCTATTGGAATAGTCCTGCTTGGTTATCTCGTGTATGGGAGCTCAATTTTGGATTTGGCCATGATATCACTGTTTGCGCTAAGTAATGGTAAAGTCCTGCGTCAGTTATTTTGTTATGGAAGCTCCATTTTGGAGTCGGCCACAATTACATTGTTTGCGCTATCTATTGGAATAGTCCTGCTTGGTTATCTCGTGTATGGGAGCTCAATTTTGGATTTGGCCATGATATCACTGTTTGCGCTAAGTAATGGTAAAGTCATGCGTCAGTTATTTTGTTATGGAAGCTCCATTTTGGAGTCGGCCACAATAACACTGTTTGCGTTAAGTAATTTTGTTATGGAAGCTGCATTTTGGATTCGGCCACAATAACATTGTTTGCGCTATCTATTGGAATAGTCCTGCTTGGTTATCTCGTGTATGGGAGCTCAATTTTGGATTTG
The DNA here is from genome assembly GCA_018150735.1 of Drosophila sp. 14030-0761.01. Taxonomy (NCBI): domain Eukaryota; kingdom Metazoa; phylum Arthropoda; class Insecta; order Diptera; family Drosophilidae; genus Drosophila; species Drosophila sp. 14030-0761.01. The sequence goes on from JAECWO010000086.1 coordinate 66,215, forward strand.
GCCATGATAACACTGTTTGCGCTAATTAATGGTAAAGTCCTGCGTCAGTTATTTTGTTATGGAAGCTCCATTTTAGAGTCGGCCACAATTACATTGTTTGCGCTATCTATTGGAATAGTCCTGCTTGGTTATCTCGTGTATGGGAGCTCAATTTTGGATTTGGCCATGATATCACTGTTTGCGCTAAGTAATGGTAAAGTCATGCGTCAGTTATTTTGTTATGGAAGCTCCATTTTGGAGTCGGCCACAATAACACTGTTTGCGCTAAGTAATTTTGTTCTGGAAGCTCCATTTTGGAGTCGGCCACAATTACATTGTTTGCTCTATCTAATGGAATAGTCCTGCTTGGTTATCTCGTGTATGGGAGCTCAATTTTGGATTTGGCCATGATATCACTGTTTGCGCTAAGTAATGGTAAAGTCATGCGTCAGTTATTTTGTTATGGAAGCTCCATTTTGGAGTCGGCCACAATAACACTGTTTGCGCTAAGTAATTTTGTTATGGAAGCTCCATTTTGGAGTCGGCCAGAATTACATTGTTTGCGCTATCTCATGGAATAGTCCTGCTTGGTTATCTCGTGTATGGGAGCTCAATTTTGGATTTGGCCATGATATCACTGTTTGCGCTAAGTAATGGTAAAGTCCTGCGTCAGTTATTTTGTTATGGAAGCTCCATTTTAGAGTCGGCCACAATATCACTGTTTGCGCTAAGTAATTTTGTTATGGAAGCTCCATTTTGGATTCGGCCACAATAACATTGTTTGTCTCTATCTAATGGAATAGTCCTGCTTGGTTATTTCGTGTATGGGAGCTCCATTTTGGATTTGGCCATGATATCACTGTTTGCGCTAAGTAATGGTAAAGTCCTGCGTCAGTAATTTTGTTCTGGAAGCTGCATTTTGGATTCGGCCACAATAACATTGTTTGCGCTATCTATTGGAATAGTCCTGCTTGGTTATCTCGTGTATGGGAGCTCAATTTTGGATTTGGCCATGATATCACTGTTTGCGCTAAGTAATGGTAAAGTCATGCGTCAGTTATTTTGTTATGGAAGCTCCATTTTGGAGTCGGCCACAATAACACTGTTTGCGCTAAGTAATTTTGTTATGGAAGCTCCATTTTGGAGTCGGCCACAATAACATTGTTTGCGCTATCTAATGGAATAGTCCTGCTTGGTTATCTCGTGTATGGGAGCTCCAATTTTGGATTTGGCCATGATATCACTGTTTGCGCTAAGTAATGGTAAAGTCCTGCGTCAGTAATTTTGTTATGGAAGCTGCATTTTGGATTCGGCCACAGTAACATTGTTTGCGCTATCTATTGGAATTGTAGTCCTGCTTGGTTATCTCGTGTATGGGAGCTCCATTTTGGATTTGGCCATGATAACACTGTTTGCGCTAAGTAATGGTAAAGTCCTGCGTCAGTTATTTTGTTATGGAAGCTCCATTTTGGATTCGGCCACAATAACATTGTTTGCGCTATCTATTGGAATAGTCCTGCTTGGTTATCTCGTGTATGGGAGCTCAATTTTGGATTTGGCCATGATATCACTGTTTGCGCTAAGTAATGGTAAAGTCTGCGTCAGTAATTTTGTTATGGAAGCTGCATTTTGGATTCGGCCACAATAACATTAATTGCGCTATCTCATGGAATAGTCCTGCATGGTTATCTCGTGTATGGGAGCTCCATTTTGGATTTGGCCATGATATCACTGTTTGCGCTAAGTAATGGTAAAGTCCTGCGTCAGTTATTTTGTTATGGAAGCTCCATTTTAGAGTCGGCCACAATAACACTGTTTGCGCTAAGTAATTTTGTTATGGAAGCTCCATTTTGGATTCGGCCACAATAACATTGTTTGCTCTATCTAATGGAATAGTCCTGCTTGGTTATTTCGTGTATGGGAGCTCCATTTTGGATTTGGCCATGATATCACTGTTTGCGCTAAGTAATGGTAAAGTCCTGCGTCAGTTATTTTGTTATGGAAGCTCATTTTAGAGTCGGCCACAATTACATTGTTTGCGCTATCTATTGGAATAGTCCTGCTTGGTTATCTCGTGTATGGGAGCTCAATTTTGGATTTGGCCATGATATCACTGTTTGCGCTAAGTAATGGTAAAGTCCTGCGTCAGTTATTTTGTTATGGAAGCTCCATTTTAGAGTCGGCCACAATTACATTGTTTGCGCTATCTATTGGAATAGTCCTGCTTGGTTATCTCGTGTATGGGAGCTCCATTTTGGATTTGGCCATGATAACACTGTTTGCGCTAAGTAATGGTAAAGTCCTGCGTCAGTTATTTTGTTATGGAAGCTCCATTTTAGAGTCGGCCACAATTACATTGTTTGCGCTATCTATTGGAATAGTCCTGCTTGGTTATCTCGTGTATGGGAGCTCAATTTTGGATTTGGCCATGATAACACTGTTTGCGCTAAGTAATGGTAAAGTCCTGCGTCAGTTATTTTGTTATGGAAGCTCCATTTTAGAGTCGGAAACAATTACATTGTTTGCGCTATCTATTGGAATAGTCCTGCTTGGTTATCTCGTGTATGGGAGCTCAATTTTGGATTTGGCCATGATATCACTGTTTGCGCTAAGTAATGGTAGAGTCCTGCGTCAGTTATTTTGTTATGGAAGCTCCATTTTAGAGTCGGCCACAATTACATTGTTTGCGCTATCTATTGGAATAGTCCTGCTTGGTTATCTCGTGTATGGGAGCTCCATTTTGGATTTGGCCATGATAACACTGTTTGCGCTAAGTAATGGTAAAGTCCTGCGTCAGTTATTTTGTTATGGAAGCTCCATTTTAGAGTCGGCCACAATTACATTGTTTGCGCTATCTATTGGAATAGTCCTGCTTGGTTATCTCGTGTATGGGAGCTCCATTTTGGATTTGGCCATGATAACACTGTTTGCGCTAAGTAATGGTAAAGTCCTGCGTCAGTTATTTTGTTATGGAAGCTCCATTTTAGAGTCGGCCACAATTACATTGTTTGCGCTATCTAGTTTTGGAATAGTCCTGCTTGGTTATCTCGTGTATGGGAGCTCAATTTTGGATTTGGCCATGATATCACTGTTTGCGCTAAGTAATGGTAAAGTCCTGCGTCAGTTATTTTGTTATGGAAGCTGCATTTTAGAGTCGGCCACAATAACATTGTTTGCGCTATCTACTGGAATAGTCCTGCTTGGTTATCTCGTGTATGGGAGCTCAATTTTGGATTTGGCCATGATATCACTGTTTTCGCTAAGTAATGGTAAAGTCATGCGTCAGTTATTTTGTTATGGAAGCTCCATTTTGGAGTCGGCCACAATAACACTGTTTGCGCTAAGTAATTTTGTTCTGGAAGCTCCATTTTAGAGTCGGCCACAATAACATTTTTTGCTCTATCGAATGGAATAGTCCTGCTTGGTTATCTCGTGTATGGGAGCTCCATTTTGGATTTGGCCATGATATCACTGTTTGCGCTAAGTAATTTTGTTCTGGAAGCTGCATTTTGGATTCGGCCACAATAACATTGTTTGCTCTATCGAATGGAATAGTCCTGCTTGGTTATCTCGTGTGTGGGAGCTCAATTTTGGATTTCGCCATGATATCACTGTTTGGGCTAAGTAATGGTAAAGTCCTGCGTCAGTTATTTTGTTATGGAAGCTCCATTTTGGAGTCGGCCACAATAACACTGTTTGCGCTAAGTAATTTTGTTCTGGAAGCTGCATTTTGGAGTCGGCCACAATAACATTTTTTGCTCTATCGAATGGAATAGTCCTGCTTGGTTATCTCGTGTATGGGAGCTCCATTTTGGATTTGGCCATGATATCACTGTTTGCGCTAAGTAATTTTGTTATGGAAGCTGCATTTTGGATTCGGCCACAGTAACATTGTTTGCTCTATCGAATGGAATAGTCCTGCTTGGTTATCTCGTGTATGGGAGCTCAATTTTGGATTTGGCCATGATATCACTGTTTGGGCTAAGTAATGGTAAAGTCCTGCGTCAGTTATTTTGTTATGGAAGCTCCATTTTGGAGTCGGCCACAATTACATTGTTTGCGCTATCTATTGGAATAGTCCTGCTTGGTTATCTCGTGTATGGGAGCTCAATTTTGGATTTGGCCATGATATCACTGTTTGCGCTAAGTAATGGTAAAGTCCTGCGTCAGTTATTTTGTTATGGAAGCTCCATTTTAGAGTCGGCCACAATAACATTGTTTGCGCTATCTATTGGAATAGTCCTGCTTGGTTATCTCGTGTATGGGAGCTCCATTTTGGATTTGGCCATGATAACACTGTTTGCGCTAAGTAATGGTAAAGTCCTGCGTCAGTTTTTTGTTATGGAAGCTCCATTTTAGAGTCGGCCACAATTACATTGTTTGCGCTATCTATTGGAATAGTCCTGCTTGGTTATCTCGTGTATGGGAGCTCAATTTTGGATTTGGCCATGATATCACTGTTTGCGCTAAGTAATGGTAGAGTCCTGCGTCAGTTATTTTGTTATGGAAGCTCCATTTTAGAGTCGGCCACAATTACATTGTTTGCGCTATCTATTGGAATAGTCCTGCTTGGTTATCTCGTGTATGGGAGCTCAATTTTGGATTTGGCCATGATATCACTGTTTGCGCTAAGTAATGGTAAAGTCCTGCGTCAGTTATTTTGTTATGGAAGCTCCATTTTGGAGTCGGCCACAATAACACTGTTTGCGCTAAGTAATTTTGTTATGGAAGCTCCATTTTGGATTCGGCCACAATAACATTGTTTGCTCTATCTAATGGAATAGTCCTGCTTGGTTATCTCGTGTATGGGAGCTCCATTTTGGATTTGGCCATGATATCACTGTTTGCGCTAAGTAATGGTAAAGTCCTGCGTCAGTTATTTTGTTATGGAAGCTCCATTTTGGAGTCGGCCACAATAACACTGTTTGCGCTAAGTAATTTTGTTATGGAAGCTCCATTTTAGAGTCGGCCACAATTACATTGTTTGCGCTATCTATTGGAATAGTCCTGCTTGGTTATCTCGTGTATGGGAGCTCAATTTTGGATTTGGCCATGATATCACTGTTTGGGCTAAGTAATGGTAGAGTCCTGCGTCAGTTATTTTGTTATGGAAGCTCCATTTTAGAGTCGGCCACAATTACATTGTTTGCGCTATCTATTGGAATAGTCCTGCTTGGTTATCTCGTGTATGGGAGCTCAATTTTGGATTTGGCCATGATATCACTGTTTGCGCTAAGTAATGGTAAAGTCCTGCGTCAGTTATTTTGTTATGGAAGCTCCATTTTAGAGTCGGCCACAATTACATTGTTTGCGCTATCTATTGGAATAGTCCTGCTTGGTTATCTCGTGTATGGGAGCTCCATTTTGGATTTGGCCATGATAACACTGTTTGCGCTAAGTAATGGTAAAGTCCTGCGTCAGTTATTTTGTTATGGAAGCTCCATTTTAGAGTCGGCCACAATTACATTGTTTGCGCTATCTATTGGAATAGTCCTGCTTGGTTATCTCGTGTATGGGAGCTCAATTTTGGATTTGGCCATGATATCACTGTTTGCGCTAAGTAATGGTAAAGTCCTGCGTCAGTTATTTTGTTATGGAAGCTCCATTTTAGAGTCGGCCACAATTACATTGTTTGCGCTATCTATTGGAATAGTCCTGCTTGGTTATCTCGTGTATGGGAGCTCAATTTTGGATTTGGCCATGATATCACTGTTTGCGCTAAGTAATGGTAAAGTCCTGCGTCAGTTATTTTGTTATGGAAGCTCCATTTTGGAGTCGGCCACAATAACACTGTTTGCGCTAAGTAATTTTGTTCTGGAAGCTCCATTTTGGATTCGGCCACAATAACATTGTTTGCGCTATCGTAATGGAATAGTCCTGCTTGGTTATCTCGTGTATGGGAGCTCAATTTTGGATTTGGCCATGATATCACTGTTTGGGCTAAGTAATGGTAAAGTCCTGCGTCAGTTATTTTGTTATGGAAGCTCCATTTTGGAGTCGGCCACAATAACACTGTTTGCGCTATCTATTGGAATAGTCCTGCTTGGTTATCTCGTGTATGGGAGCTCAATTTTGGATTTGGCCATGATATCACTGTTTGCGCTAAGTAATGGTAAAGTCCTGCGTCAGTTATTTTGTTATGGAAGCTCCATTTTAGAGTCGGCCACAATTACATTGTTTGCGCTATCTATTGGAATAGTCCTGCTTGGTTATCTCGTGTATGGGAGCTCAATTTTGGATTTGGCCATGATATCACTGTTTGCGCTAAGTAATGGTAAAGTCATGCGTCAGTTATTTTGTTATGGAAGCTCCATTTTAGAGTCGGCCACAATAACACTGTTTGCGCTAAGTAATTTTGTTCTGGAAGCTCCATTTTGGATTCGGCCACAATAACATTGTTTGCGCTATCGAATGGAATAGTCCTGTTTATGGTTCTTGGTTATCTCGTGTATGGGAGCTCCATTTTGGATTTGGCCATGATATCACTGTTTGCGCTAAGTAATTTTGTTATGGAAGCTGCATTTTGGATTCGGCCACAATAACATTGTTTGCTCTATCGAATGGAATAGTCCTGCTTGGTTATCTCGTGTATGGGAGCTCAATTTTGGATTTGGCCATGATAACACTGTTTGCGCTAAGTAATGGTAAAGTCCTGCGTCAGTTATTTTGTTATGGAAGCTCCATTTTAGAGTCGGCCACAATTACATTGTTTGCGCTATCTATTGGAATAGTCCTGCTTGGTTATCTCGTGTATGGGAGCTCAATTTTGGATTTGGCCATGATATCACTGTTTGCGCTAAGTAATGGTAAAGTCATGCGTCAGTTATTTTGTTATGGAAGCTCCATTTTAGAGTCGGCCACAATAACACTGTTTGCGCTAAGTAATTTTGTTCTGGAAGCTCCATTTTGGAGTCGGCCACAATAACATTGTTTGCGCTAAGTAATTTTTGTTTCTGGAAGCTCCATTTTAGAGTCGGCCACAATATACATTGTTTGCGCTAAGTAATTTTGTTATGGAAGCTGCATTTTGGATTCGGCCACAGTAACATTGTTTGCGCTATCTATTGGAATAGTCCTGCTTGGTTATCTCGTGTATGGGAGCTCAATTTTGGATTTGGCCATGATATCACTGTTTGCGCTAAGTAATGGTAAAGTCATGCGTCAGTTATTTTGTTATGGAAGCTCCATTTTGGAGTCGGCCACAATAACACTGTTTGCGCTAAGTAATTTTGTTCTGGAAGCTCCATTTTAGAGTCGGCCACAATTACATTGTTTGCGCTTTCGCTAATGGAATAGTCCTGCTTGGTTATCTCGTGTATGGGAGCTCCATTTTGGATTTGGCCATGATATCACTGTTTGCGCTAAGTAATGGTAGAGTTGGCGTTATTTTGTTATGGAAGCTCCATTTTTTTTTATAATTTAGTATTTTGGAGTCGGCCATAAATTACATTGTTTGCGCTATCTATTGGAATAGTCCTGCTTGGTTATCTCGTGTATGGGAGCTCAATTTTGGATTTGGCCATGATATCACTGTTTGCGCTAAGTAATGGTAAAGTCCTGCGTCAGTTATTTTGTTATGGAAGCTCCATTTTAGAGTCGGCCACAATTACATTGTTTGCGCTATCTATTGGAATAGTCCTGCTTGGTTATCTCGTGTATGGGAGCTCAATTTTGGATTTGGCCATGATAACACTGTTTGCGCTAAGTAATGGTAAAGTCCTGCGTCAGTTATTTTGTTATGGAAGCTCCATTTTAGAGTCGGCCACAATTACACTGTTTGCGCTAAGTAATTTTGTTATGGAAGCTCCATTTTGGATTCGGCCACAATAACATTGTTTGCGCTATCTATTGGAATAGTCCTGCTTGGTTATCTCGTGTATGGGAGCTCAATTTTGGATTTGGCCATGATATCACTGTTTGCGCTAAGTAATGGTAAAGTCCTGCGTCAGTTATTTTGTTATGGAAGCTCCATTTTAGAGTCGGCCACAATTACACTGTTTGCGCTAAGTAATTTTGTTATGGAAGCTGCATTTTGGATTCGGCCACAATAACATTGTTTGCGCTATCTATTGGAATAGTCCTGCTTGGTTATCTCGTGTATGGGAGCTCAATTTTGGATTTCGCCATGATATCACTGTTTGCGCTAAGTAATGGTAAAGTCCTGCGTCAGTTATTTTGTTATGGAAGCTCCATTTTAGAGTCGGCCACAATTACACTGTTTGCGCTAAGTAATTTTGTTATGGAAGCTGCATTTTGGAGTCGGCCACAATAACACTGTTTGCGCTATCTATTGGAATAGTCCTGCTTGGTTATCTCGTGTATGGGAGCTCAATTTTGGATTTCGCCATGATATCACTGTTTGGGCTAAGTAATGGTAAAGTCCTGCGTCAGTTATTTTGTTATGGAAGCTCCATTTTAGAGTCGGCCACAATTACACTGTTTGCGCTAAGTAATTTTGTTCTGGAAGCTGCATTTTGGAGTCGGCCACAATAACACTGTTTGCGCTATCTATTGGAATAGTCCTGCTTGGTTATCTCGTGTATGGGAGCTCAATTTTGGATTTGGCCATGATAACACTGTTTGCGCTAAGTAATGGTAAAGTCCTGCGTCAGTTATTTTGTTATGGAAGCTCCATTTTGGAGTCGGCCACAATAACACTGTTTGCGCTATCTATTGGAATAGTCCTGCTTGGTTATCTCGTGTATGGGAGCTCAATTTTGGATTTGGCCATGATATCACTGTTTGCGCTAAGTAATGGTAAAGTCCTGCGTCAGTTATTTTGTTATGGAAGCTCCATTTTGGAGTCGGCCACAATAACACTGTTTGCGCTAAGTAATTTTGTTCTGGAAGCTGCATTTTGGATTCGGCCACAATAACATTGTTTGCTCTATCGAATGGAATAGTCCTGCTTGGTTATCTCGTGTATGGGAGCTCCATTTTGGATTTGGCCATGATATCACTGTTTGCGCTAAGTAATTTTGTTATGGAAGCTGCATTTTGGATTCGGCCACAATAACATTGTTTGCGCTATCTATTGGAATAGTCCTGCTTGGTTATCTCGTGTATGGGAGCTCAATTTTGGATTTGGCCATGATATCACTGTTTGCGCTAAGTAATGGTAAAGTCCTGCGTCAGTTATTTTGTTATGGAAGCTCCATTTTGGAGTCGGCCACAATAACACTGTTTGCGCTAAGTAATTTTGTTCTGGAAGCTGCATTTTGGATTCGGCCACAATAACATTGTTTGCTCTATCGAATGGAATAGTCCTGCTTGGTTATCTCGTGTATGGGAGCTCAATTTTGGATTTGGCCATGATATCACTGTTTGCGCTAAGTAATGGTAAAGTCCTGCGTCAGTTATTTTGTTATGGAAGCTCCATTTTGGAGTCGGCCACAATAACATTGTTTGCGCTATCTATTGGAATAGTCCTGCTTGGTTATCTCGTGTATGGGAGCTCAATTTTGGATTTGGCCATGATATCACTGTTTGCGCTAAGTAATGGTAAAGTCCTGCGTCAGTTATTTTGTTATGGAAGCTCCATTTTGGAGTCGGCCACAATAACATTGTTTGCGCTATCTATTGGAATAGTCGTGTTTGGTTATCTCGTGTATGGGAGCTCAATTTTGGATTTGGCCATGATATCACTGTTTGCGCTAAGTAATGGTAAAGTCCTGCGTCAGTTATTTTGTTATGGAAGCTCCATTTTGGAGTCGGCCACAATAACACTGTTTGCGCTAAGTAATTTTGTTCTGGAAGCTGCATTTTGGATTCGGCCACAATAACATTGTTTGCTCTATCGAATGGAATAGTCCTGCTTGGTTATCTCGTGTATGGGAGCTCCATTTTGGATTTGGCCATGATATCACTGTTTGCGCTAAGTAATGTTTTATTTTGTTATGGAAGCTGCATTTTGGATTCGGCCACAATAACATTGTTTGCGCTATCTATTGGAATAGTCCTGCTTGGTTATCTCGTGTATGGGAGCTCAATTTTGGATTTGGCCATGATATCACTGTTTGCGCTAAGTAATGGTAAAGTCCTGCGTCAGTTATTTTGTTATGGAAGCTCCATTTTGGAGTCGGCCACAATAACACTGTTTGCGCTAAGTAATTTTGTTATGGAAGCTGCATTTTGGATTCGGCCACAATAACATTGTTTGCGCTATCTAATGGAATAGTCCTGCTTGGTTATCTCGTGTATGGGAGCTCAATTTTGGATTTGGCCATGATATCACTGTTTGCGCTAAGTAATGGTAAAGTCCTGCGTCAGTTATTTTGTTATGGAAGCTCCATTTTGGAGTCGGCCACAATAACATTGTTTGCGCTAAGTAATTTTGTTCTGGAAGCTCCATTTTGGAATAGTCCTGCTTGCGTTATCTAAGTAATTTTGTTATGGAAGCTCCATTTTGGATTCGGCCACAATAACATTGTTTGCGCTATCTAATGGAATAGTCCTGCTTGGTTATCTCGTGTATGGGAGCTCCATTTTGGATTTGGCCATGATATCACTGTTTGCGCTAAGTAATGGTAAAGTCCTGCGTCAGTTATTTTGTTATGGAAGCTCCATTTTGGAGTCTGGCCCAATAACACTGTTTGCGCTAAGTAATTTTGTTATGGAAGCTCCATTTTGGAGTCGGCCACAATTACATTGTTTGCGCTATCTATTGGAATAGTCCTGCTTGGTTATCTCGTGTATGGGAGCTCAATTTTGGATTTGGCCATGATATCACTGTTTGCGCTAAGTAATGGTAAAGTCCTGCGTCAGTTATTTTGTTATGGAAGCTCCATTTTGGAGTCGGCCACAATTACACTGTTTGCGCTAAGTAATTTTGTTCTGGAAGCTGCATTTTGGAGTCGGCCACAATAACACTGTTTGCGCTATCTATTGGAATAGTCCTGCTTGGTTATCTCGTGTATGGGAGCTCAATTTTGGATTTGGCCATGATATCACTGTTTGCGCTAAGTAATGGTAAAGTCCTGCGTCAGTTATTTTGTTATGGAAGCTCCATTGTGCATACACTGTTTGCTAAGTAATTTTGTTATGGAAGCTGCATTTTGGAGTCGGCCACAATAACACTGTTTGCGCTATCTATTGGAATAGTCCTGCTTGGTTATCTCGTGTATGGGAGCTCAATTTTGGATTTGGCCATGATATCACTGTTTGCGCTAAGTAATGGTAAAGTCCTGCGTCAGTTATTTTGTTATGGAAGCTCCATTTTAGAGTCGGCCACAATTACATTGTTTGCGCTATCTATTGGAATAGTCCTGCTTGGTTATCTCGTGTATGGGAGCTCAATTTTGGATTTGGCCATGATAACACTGTTTGCGCTAAGTAATGGTAAAGTCCTGCGTCAGTTATTTTGTTATGGAAGCTCCATTTTGGAGTCGGCCACAATAACACTGTTTGCGCTATCTATTGGAATAGTCCTGCTTGGTTATCTCGTGTATGGGAGCTCAATTTTGGATTTGGCCATGATATCACTGTTTGCGCTAAGTAATGGTAAAGTCCTGCGTCAGTTATTTTGTTATGGAAGCTCCATTTTGGAGTCGGCCACAATAACACTGTTTGCGCTAAGTTTAATTTTGTTATGGAAGCTGCATTTTGGATTCGGCCACAATAACATTGTTTGCGCTATCTAATGGAATAGTCCTGCTTGGTTATCTCGTGTATGGGAGCTCCATTTTGGATTTGGCCATGATATCACTGTTTGCGCTAAGTAATGGTAAAGTCCTGCGTCAGTTATTTTGTTATGGAAGCTCCATTTTAGAGTCGGCCACAATTACATTGTTTGCGCTAAGTAATTTTGTTATGGAAGCTCCATTTTGGATTCGGCCACAATTACATTGTTTGCGCTATCTATTGGAATAGTCCTGCTTGGTTATCTCGTGTATGGGAGCTCAATTTTGGATTTGGCCATGATATCACTGTTTGCGCTAAGTAATGGTAAAGTCCTGCGTCAGTTATTTTGTTATGGAAGCTCCATTTTGGAGTCGGCCACAATAACACTGTTTGCGCTAAGTAATTTTGTTCTGGAAGCTCCATTTTAAGTTGGAAATAACATTGTTTGCGCTTATGTAAGTTATTTTGTTATGGAAGCTGCATTTTGGATTCGGCCACAATAACATTGTTTGCGCTATCTATTGGAATAGTCCTGCTTGGTTATCTCGTGTATGGGAGCTCCATTTTGGATTTGGCCATGATATCACTGTTTGCGCTAAGTAATGGTAAAGTCCTGCGTCAGTTATTTTGTTATGGAAGCTCCATTTTGGAGTCGGCCACAATTACATTGTTTGGGCTAAGTAATTTTGTTATGGAAGCTCCATTTTGGATTCGGCCACAATTACATTGTTTGCGCTATCTATTGGAATAGTCCTGCTTGGTTATCTCGTGTATGGGAGCTCAATTTTGGATTTGGCCATGATATCACTGTTTGCGCTAAGTAATGGTAAAGTCCTGCGTCAGTTATTTTGTTATGGAAGCTCCATTTTGGAGTCGGCCACAATAACATTGTTTGCGCTAAGTAATTTTGTTCTGGAAGCTGCATTTTGGATTCGGCCACAATAACATTGTTTGCTCTATCGAATGGAATAGTCCTGCTTGGTTATCTCGTGTATGGGAGCTCAATTTTGGATTTGGCCATGATATCACTGTTTGCGCTAAGTAATGGTAAAGTCCTGCGTCAGTTATTTTGTTATGGAAGCTCCATTTTAGAGTCGGCCACAATAACACTGTTTGCGCTATTAGTAATTTTGTTATGGAAGCTGCATTTTGGATTCGGCCATAATATCATTGTTTGCGCTAACTAATGGTAATAGTCCTGCTTGGTTATTTTGTGTATGGGAGCTCCATTTTGGATTTGGCCATGATATCACTGTTTGCGCTAAGTAATTTGGTAAAGTCTTGATTAGTTATTTTGTTATGGAAGCTCCATTTTGGAGTCGGCCACAATAACACTGTTTGCGCTAAGTAATTTTGTTATGGAAGCTCCATTTTGGATTCGGCCACAATAACATTGTTTGCGCTATCTAATGGAATAGTCCTGCTTGGTTATCTCGTGTATGGGAGCTCAATTTTGGATTTGGCCATGATATCACTGTTTGCGCTAAGTAATGGTAAAGTCCTGCGTCAGTTATTTTGTTATGGAAGCTCCATTTTGGAGTCGGCCACAATAACACTGTTTGCGCTAAGTAATTTTGTTATGGAAGCTGCATTTTGGAGTCGGCCACAATAACACTGTTTGCGCTATCTATTGGAATAGTCCTGTTTGGTTATCTCGTGTATGGGAGCTCCATTTTGGATTTGGCCATGATATCACTGTTTGCGCTAAGTAATGGTAAAGTCCTGCGTCAGTTATTTTGTTATGGAAGCTCCATTTTGGAGTCGGCCACAATTACATTGTTTGCGCTATCTATTGGAATAGTCCTGCTTGGTTATCTCGTGTATGGGAGCTCCATTTTGGATTTGGCCATGATATCACTGTTTGCGCTAAGTAATGGTAAAGTCCTGCGTCAGTTATTTTGTTATGGAAGCTCCATTTTGGAGTCGGCCACAATAACACTGTTTGCGCTAAGTAATTTTGTTATGGAAGCTCCATTTTGGAGTCGGCCACAATAACATTGTTTGCGCTATCTATTGGAATAGTCGTGTTTGGTTATCTCGTGTATGGGAGCTCAATTTTGGATTTGGCCATGATATCACTGTTTGCGCTAAGTAATGGTAAAGTCCTGCGTCAGTTATTTTGTTATGGAAGCTCCATTTTAGAGTCGGCCACAATTACATTGTTTGCGCTATCTATTGGAATAGTCGTGTTTGGTTATCTCGTGTATGGGAGCTCAATTTTGGATTTGGCCATGATATCACTGTTTGCGCTAAGTAATGGTAAAGTCATGCGTCAGTTATTTTGTTATGGAAGCTCCATTTTGGAGTCGGCCACAATAACACTGTTTGCGCTATTACTTTAACATTGTTTGCTATTAATGTTTGTTATCTCGTGTATGGGAGCTCCATTTTGGATTTGGCCATGATATCACTGTTTGCGCTAAGTAATGGTAAAGTCCTGCGTCAGTTATTTTGTTATGGAAGCTCCATTTTGGAGTCGGCCACAATAACATTGTTTGCGCTAAGTAATTTTTGTTATGGAAGCTCCATTTTGGATTCGGCCACAATAACATTGTTTGCGCTATCTATTGGAATAGTCCTGCTTGGTTATCTCGTGTATGGGAGCTCCATTTTGGATTTGGCCATGATATCACTGTTTGCGCTAAGTAATGGTAAAGTCCTGCGTCAGTTATTTTGTTATGGAAGCTCCATTTTGGAGTCGGCCACAATAACATTGTTTGCGCTATTATTGGAATAGTCCTGTTTGGTTATTTTGTGTATGGGAGCTCCATTTTGGATTTGGCCATGATATCACTGTTTGCGCTAAGTAATGGTAAAGTCCTGCGTCAGTTATTTTGTTATGGAAGCTCCATTTTGGAGTCGGCCACAATAACACTGTTTGCGCTAAGTAATTTTGTTTGGAATTTTGTTTTGTTTGCGCTATCTAATGGAATAGTCCTGCTTGGTTATCTCGTGTATGGGAGCTCCATTTTGGATTTGGCCATGATATCACTGTTTGCGCTAAGAAATGGTAAAGTCCTGCGTCAGTTATTTTGTTATGGAAGCTCCATTTTGGAGTCGGCCACAATTACACTGTTTGCGCTAAGTAATTTTGTTATGGAAGCTGCATTTTGGATTCGGCCACAATAACATTGTTTGCGCTATCTATTGGAATAGTCCTGCTTGGTTATCTCGTGTATGGGAGCTCCATTTTGGATTTGGCCATGATATCACTGTTTGCGCTAAGTAATGGTAAAGTCCTGCGTCAGTTATTTTGTTATGGAAGCTCCATTTTGGAGTCGGCCACAATAACACTGTTTGCGCTAAGTAATTTTGTTATGGAAGCTGCATTTTGGATTCGGCCACAATAACATTGTTTGCGCTATCTATTGGAATAGTCCTGCTTGGTTATCTCGTGTATGGGAGCTCCATTTTGGATTTGGCCATGATATCACTGTTTGCGCTAAGTAATGGTAAAGTCCTGCGTCAGTTATTTTGTTATGGAAGCTCCATTTTGGAGTCGGCCACAATTACATTGTTTGCGCTAAGTAATTTTGTTATGGAAGCTGCATTTTGGATTCGGCCACAATAACATTGTTTGCGCTATCTATTGGAATAGTCCTGTTGGTTATTTTGTGTATGGGAGCTCCATTTTGGATGTCGGCCATGATATCACTGTTTGCGCTAAGTAATGGTAAAGTTGTAGTTATTTTGTTATGGAAGCTCCATTTTGGATTTGGCCATGATATCACTGTTTGCGCTAAGTAATGGTAAAGTCTGGTCAGTTATTTTGTTATGGAAGCTCCATTTTGGAGTCGGCCACAATAACATTGTTTGCGCTATCTATTGGAATAGTCCTGCTTGGTTATCTCGTGTATGGGAGCTCAATTTTGGATTTGGCCATGATATCACTGTTTGCGCTAAGTAATGGTAAAGTCCTGCGTCAGTTATTTTGTTATGGAAGCTCCATTTTGGAGTCGGCCACAATAACATTGTTTGCGCTATCTATTGGAATTTGTTTGTGGAATAGTCTTTGGTTATCTCGTGTATGGGAGCTCAATTTTGGATTTGGCCATGATATCACTGTTTGCGCTAAGTAATGGTAAAGTCCTGCGTCAGTTATTTTGTTATGGAAGCTCCATTTTAGAGTCGGCCACAATTACATTGTTTGCGCTATCTATTGGAATAGTCCTGTTTGGTTATCTCGTGTATGGGAGCTCAATTTTGGATTTGGCCATGATATCACTGTTTGCGCTAAGTAATGGTAAAGTCCTGCGTCAGTTATTTTGTTATGGAAGCTCCATTTTGGAGTCGGCCACAATAACATTGTTTGCGCTAAGTAATTTTGTTATGGAAGCTGCATTTTGGATTCGGCCACAATAACATTGTTTGCGCTATCTATTGGAATAGTCCTGCTTGGTTATCTCGTGTATGGGAGCTCAATTTTGGATTTGGCCATGATATCACTGTTTGCGCTAAGTAATGGTAAAGTCCTGCGTCAGTTATTTTGTTATGGAAGCTCCATTTTGGAGTCGGCCACAATAACACTGTTTGCGCTAAGTAATTTTGTTATGGAAGCTGCATTTTGGATTCGGCCACAATAACATTGTTTGCTCTATCGAATGGAATAGTCCTGCTTGGTTATCTCGTGTATGGGAGCTCCATTTTGGATTTGGCCTTGATATCACTGTTTGCGCTAAGAAATGGTAAAGTCCTGCGTCAGTTATTTTGTTATGGAAGCTCCATTTTAGAGTCGGCCACAATTACATTGTTTGCGCTAAGTAATTTTGTTATGGAAGCTCCATTTTGGATTCGGCCACAATTACATTGTTTGCGCTATCTATTGGAATAGTCCTGCTTGGTTATCTCGTGTATGGGAGCTCAATTTTGGATTTGGCCATGATATCACTGTTTGCGCTAAGTAATGGTAAAGTCCTGCGTCAGTTATTTTGTTATGGAAGCTCCATTTTAGAGCATGGATTGGTACATTGTTTGCGCTAAGTAATTTTGTTATGGAAGTCATTTTGGAGTCGGCCACAATAACATTGTTTGCGCTATCTATTGGAATAGTCCTGCTTGGTTATCTCGTGTATGGGAGCTCAATTTTGGATTTGGCCATGATATCACTGTTTGCGCTAAGTAATGGTAAAGTCCTGCGTCAGTTATTTTGTTATGGAAGCTCCATTTTAGAGTCGGCCACAATAACATTGTTTGCGCTAACTATTTGGAATAGTCTATTATGGATAGTCCTGTTTGGTTATCTCGTGTATGGGAGCTCAATTTTGGATTTGGCCATGATATCACTGTTTGCGCTAAGTAATGGTAAAGTCCTGCGTCAGTTATTTTGTTATGGAAGCTCCATTTTAGAGTCGGCCACAATTACATTGTTTGCGCTATCTATTGGAATAGTCGTGTTTGGTTATCTCGTGTATGGGAGCTCAATTTTGGATTTGGCCATGATATCACTGTTTGCGCTAAGTAATGGTAAAGTCATGCGTCAGTTATTTTGTTATGGAAGCTCCATTTTGGAGTCGGCCACAATAACACTGTTTGCGCTAAGTAATTTTGTTATGGAAGCTGCATTTTGGATTCGGCCACAATAACATTGTTTGCGCTATCTAATGGAATAGTCCTGCTTGGTTATCTCGTGTATGGGAGCTCCATTTTGGATTTGGCCATGATATCACTGTTTGCGCTAAGTAATGGTAAAGTCCTGCGTCAGTTATTTTGTTATGGAAGCTCCATTTTAGAGTCGGCCACAATTACATTGTTTGCGCTAAGTAATTTTGTTATGGAAGCTCCATTTTGGATTCGGCCACAATAACATTGTTTGCGCTATCTATTGGAATAGTCCTGCTTGGTTATCTCGTGTATGGGAGCTCAATTTTGGATTTGGCCATGATATCACTGTTTGCGCTAAGTAATGGTAAAGTCCTGCGTCAGTTATTTTGTTATGGAAGCTCCATTTTAGAGTCGGCCACAATTACATTGTTTGCGCTAAGTAATTTTGTTATGGAAGCTGCATTTTGGATTCGGCCACAATAACATTGTTTGCGCTATCTATTGGAATAGTCCTGCTTGGTTATCTCGTGTATGGGAGCTCAATTTTGGATTTGGCCATGATATCACTGTTTGCGCTAAGTAATGGTAAAGTCCTGCGTCAGTTATTTTGTTATGGAAGCTCCATTTTAGAGTCGGCCACAATTACACTGTTTGCGCTAAGTAATTTTGTTATGGAAGCTGCATTTTGGATTCGGCCACAATAACATTGTTTGCGCTATCTATTGGAATAGTCCTGCTTGGTTATCTCGTGTATGGGAGCTCAATTTTGCTCAATTTTGATTTCGCCATGATATCACTGTTTGGGCTAAGTAATGGTAAAGTCCTGCGTCAGTTATTTTGTTATGGAAGCTCCATTTTGA
>JAECWO010000088.1:0-90127 GCA_018150735.1 Drosophila sp. 14030-0761.01
TTAATAGCATTTTAAAGTATGTAAAAATATAATAAGAATTAGATAAAAAATTTTGAAATCGGTTGAAAATTATCTAAAATGCAGCCTAAGAAAATCGGAAATTTGACCAAATTAATACAATTTTCTAAAAATTTTCAAAAATCCCCTGCTTTGCAATGGTTTAAAGTTTTAAAAGCATTTAAAAGTAAATAAAAATTCGATAAAAACTACATCAAAACTTTAAAAATCGGTAGAAAATTGTCCTAAATACAGCCTTTGGAATACTTCAATTTTGAGCAAAAATTTTTCAAAACCTGCTTTAAATTGTATGCAAGAACCTCAACTTTGCAAGCCTCTAACTATTCTAATTTTTGCCCGATTTCAAAAAGTCATGTCTTTTATTGCTGCTCTAAATGTGAGTAATAAATTGGCATTCAAATCTAAAAAACTAATTTTGACCCGATTTTTGAAAAAAATTACAGTGTATACACTGTCAAAATTTTCAAAAATCGAGTCGAAATTTTTTGCCCTAAAATTCCAAGTTTTTAATAGCATTTTAAAGTATGTAAAAATGTAATAAGAATTAGGTAAAAAGTTTTGAAATCGGTTGAAAATTATCTAAAATGCAGCCTAAGAAAATCGGAAATTTGACCAAATTAATACAATTTTCAAAAAATTTTCAAAAATCCCCTGCTTTGCAATGGTTTAAAGTTTTAAAAGCATTTAAAAGTAAATAAAAATTCGATAAAAACTACATCAAAACTTTAAAAATCGGTAGAAAATTGTCCTAAATACAGACTTTGGAATACTTCAATTTTGAGCAAAAATTTTTCAAAACCTGCTTTAAATTTTATGCAAGAACCTCAACTTTGCAAGCCTCTAACTATGCTAATTTTTGCCCGATTTCAAAAAGTCATGTCTTTTATTGCTGCTCTAAATGTGAGTAATAAATTGGCATTCAAATCTAAAAAACTAATTTTGACCCGATTTTTGAAAAAAATTACAGTGTATACACTGTCAAAATTTTCAAAAATCGAGTCGAAATTTTTTGCCCTAAAATTCCAAGTTTTTAATAGCATTTTAAAGTATGTAAAAATGTAATAAGAATTAGGTAAAAAATTTTGAAATCGGTTGAAAATTATCTAAAATGCAGCCTAAGAAAATCGGAAATTTGACCAAATTAATACAATTTTCAAAAAATTTTCAAAAATCCCCTGCTTTGCAATGTTTTGAACTTTTGATAGCATTTAAAAGTAAATAAAAATTCGATAAAAACTACATCAAAACTTTAAAAATCGATAGAAAATTGTCCTAAATACAGCCTTTGGAATACTTCAATTTTGAACAAAAATTTTTCAAAACCTGCTTTAAATTTTATGCAAGAACCTCAACTTTGCAAGCCTCTAACTATGCTAATTTTTGCCCGATTTCAAAAAGTCATGTCTTTTATTGCTGCTCTAAATGTGAGTAATAAATTGGCATTCAAATCTAAAAAACTAATTTTGACCCGATTTTTGAAAAAAATTACAGTGTCAAAATTTTCAAAAATCGAGTCGAAATTTTTTGCCCTAAAATTCCAAGTTTTTAATAGCATTTTAAAGTATGTAAAAATGTAATAAGAATTAGATAAAAAATTTTGAAATCGGTTGAAAATTATCTAAAATGCAGTCTAAGAAAATCGGAAACTTAACCAAAATCATACAATTTTCAAAAAATTTTCAATAATCCCCTGCTTTGCAATGTTTTGAACTTTTGATAGCATTTAAAAGTAGATAAAAATTCGATCAAATGTAGAAAATTGTCCTAAATACAGACTTTAGAATATTTCAATTTTGAGCAAAAATTTTTCAAAACCTGCTTTAAATTTTATGCAAGAACCTCAACTTTGCATGCCTCTAACTATGCTAATTTTTGCCCGATTTCAAAAAGTCATGTCTTTTATTGCTGTTCTAAATGTGAGTAATAAATTGGCATTCAAATCTAAAAAACTAATTTTGACCCGATTTTTGAAAAAAATTACAGTGTATAATACACTGTCAAAATTTTAAAAAAAAAGTCAAAATTTTTTTCCCTAAAATTAAAATATTTTAAAAAAATAAAAAAAAAAAAAAAAAAATAAAAAAAAAAAAAAAAAAAAAAAAAAAATAAAAAAAAAAAAAAAAAAAAAAAAAAAAAAAAAAAAAAAAACAAAATCATACAATTTTCAAAAATTTTCAAAAATCCTGCTTTGCAATGTTTTGAACTTTTGATAGCATTTAAAAGTGGGGGTCAAAAAATTTTTTGCCCTAAAATTCCAAGTTTTTAATAGCATTTTAAAGTATGTAAAAATATAATTAGAATTAGGTAAAAAATTTTGAAATCGGTTGAAAATTATCTAAAATGCAGCCTAAGAAAATCGGAAATTTGACCAAAATCATACAATTTTCAAAAAATTTTCAATATTCCCCTGCTTTGCAATGTTTTGAACTTTTGATAGCATTTAAAAGTAGATCAAAATTCGATAAAAACTACATAAAAACTTTAAAAATCGATAGAAAATTGTCCTAAATACAGACTTTATTATTCTAATATTTCAATTTTGACCATTAATTTTGTAATAACTGTCCCAAAATTTATGCAAGAACCTCAACATTGCAAACCTCTAACTATGCTAATGTTTCCCCGATTTCAAAAAGTCATCTCTCTTTTTGCTGCTCTTAATGTGAGTAATAAATTGGCATTCAAATCTGAAACACTTATTTTGACCCGATCGAGTAGAAATTTTTTTTTCCAAAATTCCAACCTGGTTTTATTAAGTTGATTTTTATATTGGTTCTAATTAATATTTCAGATATTTTTAACCTAATTAGTGATTGGTGAGCCCGCCATGAATTGTCTTTCGAAACTCCTATGAAAAAAATGTAATAAGCTAATTAGATCAATTTACTCCAAAAGAAAATCGATTTGAGTTATTTTCAAATAATCTGTTAGATCAAAAGCTAACACCGCAGATCAATGAAATAATGAAACAAAAGTTCAGCCAACTAACCCAACTCATTAAGATCAATTGACATGATTTTTCATCTGGCATATAAAGCTGGGAGTAAATTCATCAATTTGTGACATAGCCGAACATAATGTCGGACCCAACGGTTGAGCTGCCCCTCTATTTAACGCCAAATTTCTTTAGAAGATGCCTGGAGCATGGACTCCAGCAGCAGGATCTGAAGGTTCTCGATGTGAAGCTAACAAATCTAACTAGAGGAGGGGAAAACTATTGCAGTAATATTTATCGAGCAAATATCAAATATCAAAATACCGAAAGGAATAATGTGGAGATCTCATTGATTGTTAAATCAATGCCGGATGAGAAGCAGGCAATATTGGCACGTCTGCATATCTACAATAAGGAGAGCATTTTCTATATGCATATTAAGCCAAAGCTGGAGACTCTTATGTGGCCATCGCTGAGCAAAGACGATCCATGGGAATTGGGTGCCAAGTAAGTGGCGAAGCTCTTTCTATGAGTTCAGCTCAATCGCATTTAATGTAATTTTTCTGTAGGCACTTTTACTCAACCACTCAACCGGAGCAAACGATCATATTCGAGGATCTCTGCTCCGAGGGCTATCAATTAAAATGCCGTCAATTGGGTTTAAATTTCGATCATGCCGCTTTGGTGATGCAGAAATTGGCCGAATATCATGCTTTAACCATGGTAATGGCGGAACACGAATCGCAGATCATTATAGATCGGTATCCATTTGGTCTATTGCATATGGACGCCATTAAATCGGAACCCTTTAAGTTACTTTTCGGTACTCAGCTCTTGAAGTTGGCCGCCTTGGTGGGCGATTGTGAGGGCTTCGGTGCGATAACACGAAAGCTATATCGATATCATGAACATTTTACAGAACGTGTTCTAAAATCCGTTTACCCCCTCAGAGGTGCCTATAATGTGCTCAATCATGGCGATCTGTGGGTGAATAACATATTCTTTAAATACGATAATCAATATAAGGTGGACAAGGTAAAGATTGTAAGTATCAGAAGCAATGCTAAGCCTATCGAAATAATTCTTATCGAGATTTTTGTTTATTCCTTTTTTTCAGATCGATTTCCAATTGTGCTTCTTCGGCAGTTTGGGTTTCGATGTCAACTACTTTCTCAACACCAGCCTGGAATTGGATGTGCTAAGAACTCAACGCCAACAATTAATCGATATTTACAGTGTATCCCTAAGGAAATGCCTAAAGCACTTGCCCTGGTCTAAGCCACATCCTACCAGAGAGGACATTCTGGAGGAGATTCGTGCCCGAGAGGCTTATGGATTCTTTGTGGCTTTCGGTTTCTTCCCTTTGATGAGCATGTGCGGCATTGATTCGGAGGATAATTCCCTTAAAAATTTACACGATGAGGAATTCGCCAAACAAAAGGTTCAGCTAATGTTTGAGGGCAATGTTCGCACACTCGAGAGTCTGAAGTTCACTTTGCAACGCTTAGATGACTTGCATATATTCGATTGAAGGTCACAATGGACAATGCATCTGAATGTCTTGGGTATTGCATGATAGAAATACAATCAAGAATAAATAGAATACAAATGAATTGTAGCGTTTTGATTGACTTCCACGGGGCGTTCAGGGAAATTGCCTTCTTCCCGACACTCGCTGAACGTTCAATGCTGCTTATGCAAGATGAGAGAAGCAACTGGCAAAATGTGAAATAATAATTAACTTGTTGGAAAGGGAAAGACTCTGGCATACGATTTACATTGAAACCATCTGTATTGGAGCTGTTATTCGAACACGAATGATTTGTCACTGGGGAATTTTATATTTTGAGCATAACAACAATCATCAGTTGGTTTGTAATATTAACAACATTGTGTTCCCATTTGCCGAAAGTTTTATTAAATATGTTTCTAAACGAGTGAGGACACAGGGGAGAGTTCCCCCTGAAGTTTCTTAGACTTAGTCAAATTTAATGGTGTTATGTATTATAATTTTAATGTATTATTAATTTTTAATTATTTTTTAACTTTTTATGAATAAAATTTCTTATTTTGATTTACATGGTTTTTTGACGAACGTAAGAACCATGTAATGCATTTGGAATGCATTTTCAACCAAATCTCTCTTTAAGTCAAGGTAAGTCAGACTCACAAATTTCCAGCTTGAGGTTACTGCGTAGAAAGCTACCTATTTCATGTCATGTATGTTTATTATAATTTCTATACCATTTTTTTTTTTTTGTTATTATTAATAAGACGTTTGCTAATCATATCCATGCGTGTGCTAACATTGAGTAAACAAAAGTGACTTTAGGTAAAATTCTATAATTATAAATAATTACGGCATATAAATTTCAACAAATTTTGCATAGACAATACAATAACAAACAAATGTTGGCATATGACAACTTAAATACTTATATTAAAGTATACGATGCTAGTTTTCACAACGATGAAACTGCGCAAAATTGGTTGAATAAATTATAATAATATATAATATGTGTAATATTATTGTAAGATATGAGAAATACGTAGTAAGATGCGTTTCATATTCATAAGATTTCTTAGATGTCTTATTCTGTATTGATTAAGGGTGAGTTTTTGCTTATTGCAAACGGCATATAATATGAAGGCAATTCTTCTCATTAATCATATGTACCAGCTTGTGATCGAATTTGACTCTTCTGACTTTTTTCGTTGGAAAATTTGCCCAGAACTCAATAAGTTTTCATTTTAGAGATCGCACAGTAGCTTATTTTGCGATAATGCTGGCGTAAATTAAATTTCTAGTTTATTCGTTTTACAAAAATTTAGACACTTTTTAATTAACAATTTGTTATAGCATTTTAAACTAAAGTTTTTATATATTTTTAAATTATTCATGAAGGTCGTACAGCTTGTCAAAGTTAAAATAAATTTTAGCCATCTTTGTAGATGAATGTTGGACTAAATATTTGTTAAAATGTTTATTACCAATTCGTTTGTAATTTTTCGCTATTTAAAATTTTTTGTTTTTTTTTAAAAATTTTTTACTTTTTTTAAAAAAATTCTTTTTTTTTTTTTTTTTTTTTTTTTTTTTTTTTTTTTAAAAAAAAATTTTTTTTTTTTTTTTTTTGGTAACTTTAGCGAACCGAGCGCCTGAGCGTCGTCTGAAAAAGGTCGAGGATATCAAACCAAAAAGTGTTCCTAATATTAACACTATATAAAGCTAAAGAGGTTCTTAGAACTTGTGCCAAATTCTGTGGGAACAAAGATTCCTTCTTCTTTAATTAAATAGTACAAAAATAGTACTGAAAGTCATTTTTACATATTCAAAAGTTTTGTTTTACTTTCAAACCCTTTTTCCCATTAATCTTCAATACGCTAATATTATTATTAAGCATTCATTACTCGTGGTTTTATTTTGATGCAGTAATTAATTTACAAGAATTTTTCGAAGCTGAACGTTAAGCGGTCCTATTGTAATCTTTAATTGCTTTCATTATCATGCCTGAAGTCCACACATAAACTTCAGTAAAATACATCTGACTGTGTCACAGAACGTAGACTACTCGCTATAAAAACATCAAACAGAACGCGTTCAACGCAAACACGACAATATAATTGATATAGAAAATCCCAAAAAATATATGTATGTATGTTTCGTGTTGGCATGTGCCTCACAGAGAGATATAGAGAGACGCTCTTTTATTAACAATCAGTGGGATCGATTATTAAAACAAAAATAAATCAGAAACAGACTAAACTGGGCGGAGCTGCAATCGATTGATAAGATAATTTAATCGCTGTCAGATAAGTGTAAAAAGTAAAAGATGTAAAAGCTAGAATGGAATATAATCTTTTTCAACATCCGAACTACGATTTCGAAATACCCTGCATTTGACACCAATTGAGAAATTATAATTCCATAATGGCTGGCATTTTAGACGAAGCTCTTTCGTTCTTAACAAAGTTTGTTGGCGTGAAAAAGTCAAATACACAAATTGATTCTACTCAATATACTCTCTTGCGCAATAGCTCTACTGGGTATAAAGCGGAAACACATTACAATTTAACTGAAAGCCAAATAGAAAAGGTCGCTGACTGTTTGTTGCGTGTTCTGAAGTGTGTATAGTATTTTAATAAAATTAAACAACTTGTTTGTCGCCTGTTAAGCTAAATTATATATATATATATATATTGCTTAACTATTACTAATTAAGCACGATCAAATTGAGAACGAAACAAGTATAAATTGTGCTGTGCCAGAGCAGCAATTTTCAAACGTTAGTAGAATGTGCAGCATCGTATACGCTCCAGAGATCGGCGATTCGCCGCCCCAGCATCTCGATGTGCCTTTCTTCGAGGAGGTACTGGAAACGGCACTGCGTACAGCACAGGTTAAATTGCTCTCCATACACTGTAGCCTCGGTAGCAGTACGGGAGAAAATTATTGTAGTAAAATCTATCGTGTGAAAATCCTATATCAAAAGGATCGAGAAAATGAAAGGAAAGAAAGATTGTTCATAGTTAAAAGTATACCACTGATTGAAACAGTGGAGTTCATTGAAGATCTCCAGGTGTACTTAAAGGAGAAGATCACCTATTATGATGTTCTGCCAAGATTGGAATTACTTATGCAATGTAAACAACGATTCGGACCCAAGTAAGTGAAGACCAGAATATTTTACTACAGGTTTTTAAACTAGAATTCTTTGTATTGTTATAGACTTTATCAATGTTTGAAGCAACCCGAGAACACCCTTGTGTTTGAAGATCTTAGCGAATCGGGTTTCAGGATGGCCTCTCGGGAATGTGGACTAAATGAGGATCATTGCAATTTGGTTATGGAACGTCTGGCCGAATTCCATGCCTCATCCATGGCATTGGCTGTGCTGGTATGTATTTTTGTTTTTGTTATCTTTGAAATAGGATAGTTTTGTCTGTGGAGAAAATTATTTCTAGAATTGAAAAGAATTTTCAATTTTTAAGAATTTTCCAAAATTTTAAAAGAAAACGAGGGCAATAACACAGAAATCGTTTCTATATAGGTTAAGTGTAATAAAATTAACATAGTGGACAAAAATTTTAGTAATAACAAACGAAACGAAATTAAGTCACAAAAAACTAAACAAGTGCACCTTTTAACAAATGTTTTACTTTGCACATAAAAAACACACTAAGCCTATTTAACTTTAAAAATTTGCGTTGAACGAAGTGAACTTAATTGATTTTAATTTCATGCCGTTCTATTTTACTTCTAAAAGCAATTATATTTAGTAGAGCTCGCAAATGGTTCTGTTAAATAAACAGTGTGCGCAAAAAATATGATACCAGGGTTCCTTTTCAATGACTTTTTGCCCTTGTTAATCCAAATGGATATTATTAATCGGTTTTAGAACAAATGAATGATCGTACTCCTTAAGAGATCGTATAATCAAAAGTTCCTTAATATACATATTTTTTATCAATTATATCAATGAATTAAAAGTTTCTAGGAAACCCAAACACAATATCAATTGGATATACCCTGCACCAGGTGAAAATCGGCTTAAAATTCAGATCAAATGATCTCACGAGCACTTTAGCGTACCCAGAGGCGAACTCTGATCTTGCGCCGCTTTGTGTACATATCGTATCTACATATGTATAACACGTGGAATGATCGATATTTATAGCATACTTTAGGGTTCCAAATTAGGTTATAATACTTTTAAAATATTAATATTTCTATTAATGTTTCGCTTACAAATTCTTTTTCAAATTAATTTTATGCAGATTTATTTGTCTTATTTTTTAAATCTGGCAATTCCAAAGTAAATGTTTTACTTTTCGCATCTTAATTCAAATCAATTTCGTACCTATTCGCCCTATTAAATTCGGTTAATTGGTTTGGTTTGGAAAGTTGCGACACATGCTATAATTTTTCGCAATAATATCCTACCCGTTTTATCTTTAATATTTCAGGATCCTCATATAGTTGAGGCCTATGGAGATGGCATGTTATCGCCGACGGGCCTGGCTAAAGATAATGGTCTACTAATGCGTTATTTCGCTGGCAACGGACAAGAAATGCATTCTCTGGTGAAAACCTGGCCGGGTTTTGAAGGTATATCGATTAAAATAGCCAAATATTTAAAACACCAACGCGCAAATCTGGTACGCAGTCAGGCCCCCAGGGATACGGAGATTAAAGTTCTTAACCATGGTGATTTATGGGTCAACAACATACTTTTCGATTACGACGTAAAAACCGATAGACCCACGAATTTGATGTTCATTGATTTCCAATTAAGCGTTTGGGGTAGTCCGGGCATAGATCTCAACTACTTTTTCTACACCAGCCTCCAATTGGACGTATTGAAGCACAAGCGTCCACAATTACTAAAGATCTATCATGCCCGACTGATAAGTACGCTTCTCAGGCTTGATTTGGATATTCCAGTGCCCAGCTATGAACAAATTCTCGAGGAAGTTCATCGTCGTGAGGCCTACGGTTTCTTTGCCAACTATGGCATAATGCCCACAGTTAGCCAGGATAAGGCGCAGACAACGGATAACAACTTGGAGAACTTCCAATGTGAAGACTTTGCCAAGCAGAAAGTGAAGCAAATGTTCAGTTCATCGCGAGTGGAGCAAACTTTGCGTTATACTTTGCCGCACTTCGAAAGAGCCGGTGTTTTGGATTAATAACTTATGTACTTTTAATTCTTGATTAGTTAATTTCTTCATTAAATTCGATATCATTTCGACTTATTATATTACCTAAAATAATTTTTTAAAGGTTTCTTAATGAGTGCCATTTAGAGTTTTAAAGAATTTAATGTTCAACTCCTCGATTATTAGCATGGGAAGCCAAGTCTATATGCCCAATCAGTCTCACGCTTTCAATTTTAAAACTTTGTATATCAAATTTTTTGTTACCTTATTTAGCGAAAGCGAAAAAAATAGCAAATTGATAAAAATGTGCAATCAGTGACAGCACCCAGATTTTGACGAAGGTATCGATGCTTAGGGCAATGAATGTCAGGTTGGATTTGTAAATAAATTGCGGTAAGATCGGTAAGTTATTGAGAATATGGTATCTTCTTTTTTTTTTTTTTGCTTACAGCTTATATACTGGACTAGAGACATGAAACCAAAATTAGATGCTTTAGCTCATATATGTACATAGTTAAATTAGTTTTCATTGTTTTAGTCATTTTGCTGTAACTATTTACATCTAGAAATAGTGCGTACTTCAAAATACCAACTTTAGCATTATTTTAATAAACATGGAGGGGAAGTCGTTTCCCTCTTTCGACAGTACGAGATGTTGAGGAACTGGGCGAACTCATCATAAGGCAAGCACGCAATAAATACGTAAGTACAGTCACAAGATGTTTTTTGGGGTTCTTATGTTAATGATATCGAAAGATGATCGAAATATTGTGTCCTTTTAGGCCAAAAAAATTAATGAAAAAAAATAATAACCGAAGAGATGGCATGGGAATGTAACATCTCTGGAAATCTGGGTAAAGTAGCTCCAAAGAAATTTAAAAACTTCTATCCCACAGGTAAGTTGTAATATATATATAATATTGTCGTCATAATCAAAAATTTTTTATTCCAGAAGCAATAGCGCTGTGTGGTCTTCCAACCCCCAAAGATGGAGCTTATGAAGGCCATGTAGCTGCAGAAGGCGAGGGTGAATTATAGAAGACACCAATAGGGCTCTTTACCCAGTGTTCTACGTCCAGTTTGTCGGTTCTTGGCCCTGGAATTGGTATTATGAAGTACGCACTTCATAGTTTGCCTCAGCATCCTAATTTCCTCCAGCCATCTCTGGTTTTGTGCACTTTTTATATTTAAGTAAAGTAAAGTTTTTTGTTGTTAGTTTAAAAATAAAAAAATTAATGTTCTATGTTTTAAGAATAAATATACATATTACGAAAAAAAGTTTTCCTATTTCCTTGTACATATGTATGTATGTATAGTCATACATTTTCAGGAGTTGTCTTTTTCACAGGAAACATCATGTGCTCCAACATTGATAAAAAAAATAATTATTTTAATATAGTCCTTTTTTGGCATTCAATCATTACCCGCCCTTTAAAAAAATGTAGTGTTCCAATTAAACTTAATTTTCATTGCCTTATAAATTTTTGTGTCGACATTTTTTTACGGTAGGACCATATATGTATGTAGTTCTAAATAGTTCTAAAGGATCCAAAAATGCTCGAACTTTGACCCCATATAATTTTAAGAATGTCAAAATAATCTTTCCGTATCACAATATTGTCAAGTGTTGTTTTTGCTTTATAAAAAATGTTTAAAAGAAATACAAAAAAAGGCAATGAAATTGAAGCTTGAAAATTTAAAATTTCCATTTGTTTTTTTGTTCAAAATACTGCTCAATTTAGATAATATTTTTTTTTTTATTAAAAATTTTAAAAAAAAAATCTCCTCCCCCCCGAAAAAATTTTTTCCGCTCGGGCCGATTCGCTTAGCATTTGCGAATTTCGCTTTGCATTTGCGACTTTCAAAAAAGCTAAGCGAAATTGAGCAATGTTTAACATTTCTGAATGCTAGTGCGACACTTTTTTCTTACTTTACTCATGTAGATAACGGCTATCCATTGTGAAAAGTTACTAAAATAGCGGTTTATTAACAAAATTAAATGCAAAATACTTTTAAAATACGGCTCTTTTTTGAAATGTATGAATGTATGCATTTTGCTAATCAATTAAAAATCACAATAAATGAATCAATTTTTTCTTTTTATTGTTTTAAAAAAAATACAATTTCATTTTGTAAGTGTTTGTTTAAATTGCACTACATTCGTTTCGTAATTTGTATTTGAAAATCACCAGAGAATCAGAGAATACACAATGGAAAACTTTGTCAAATTGTTGATTGTTTGGTTTTAAATTAAATTTGCATACGTACAAAACTACTTAATATAATTAATTAATCTGCTTGACGCTCACAATTGTTACACTTCACTTTCTCACTTTCTTTAAACTAGATTTTTTTCAACTCTCCCACATGCTGTTTGTTGAACCGCAACAAGAAGTTCCCAAACCATTTTTTAAAAAATTATCCATAATGCTTAATTAAACTAGATAAAAACAAACTTTTAGACTTATGAATGTGGCTTAATGTGTTTGCGTATGTGTGTGCTTCCGAATGAGGGGAAAGCTTTGCCTTGAATTCTGGGCTTTGTTCTGACCAAAAGATATATAGATATTAGATGTAGATTGACTTATTGGTGGTTTAGCTCCAGACATCGGCTGAGTAACGTTTCTGGGCTTCCATTTTCTTGATATACTGAACGGCATCAGGTTCGCTCATATTGCCTTTGGTGGAGAGAATTTTTCCTAGAATATTTCTAACATCGACGGCCATATTCTTGGCATCACTATGGGGAAACGCAGACGGTGACAAAGGTAAGATGGTTAAAGAGACTTATTCGATTTGTTGGCATTAGCTGTTGACACTTACCCGCAAATGTAAAAGTGTCCTTTCTTCTCGCCAATCACATTCCATATGAGATCAGCATCCTTTTCCAATAAATGCTGAACATATTCCTTTTTCTCCTGATCCCGCGAGAAGGCAGCCTTGAGTGTTAAAGTGCCCTTCTTCACCCATTCCTCGAGCTCAGTTGCATAGATGTAATCCTCGCTACGTTTACGGCAACCGAAATAGAGAATCGACTCGCCCACTTCCTTGCCCTCATCGCGTAGGAATTGGCGTTCCTGGATGAAACCACGGAACGGTGCCAATCCTGTACCAGGACCAACCATAATAATTGGTGTCTCCGGTTTGGTGGGCAAACGGAATTGTGATTTCCTAATGAAAACTGGTACTTTGACCTCCTCACCACCCTCTTGGGGCTGTTTGTTCTTCAAGTAGGTGGTGGCCACACCCTTGTTAGTGCGTCCAGTAGCCGTTTTATATTCCACAAGCACAGCAGTGACATGAACATCGGTGGGATGCAATTTGGCCGACGATGAAATGGAATAATAACGTGGCTGTAGACGTGGCAACAGCTCACAAACATGATCCAATGGAGGCCTACACGACTTAATGTCCTCCAATATATGGACAACATTGCGGCAGGCATCTTGAATCCAACTTTGATATTTCTCCTTACCTATACGATGATTTTGTTAATCAAGGGTTTCGCTCTCTCTCTCACTCTCGTCACTTACCTTCTGGGGCAATGGAAGCCATGCTTCTCAGCAGTTCCTTCTCCTTCTCATCCGTACAGTATTCAGCCAATTCCTTGAGGATATGTGTACGTGGTATGGCAGTAATCTCCAGATAATGGGTCAGGGCAGTACGATAAGTTGTTGGACAGGGGAATGGATGCTTCTTACTGCTATCCGTATCGGTATTGATTAGAGAGAATACCGTATCCAAATCGGCATTACACAATTGTCCCAGCTTCTCGACCAAACTCTTGTCGTTAACCGGATACATGGCGACATGATCACCAGCATCGTAACGCATTTTCGATCCATCGATGCTGAGCTCAATGTGCATGCATGATCGTCCGCCGCCCTTGTGGAGCTCCCGATTGACCTTAATGGGCGCAAGGAAGGGATTTTTGGCATCGAAGGGAGGTCGCTGGTTCTGCATGGAGTGCAGGCGTGCAATTTCACCGGTGTATATGCGATCTGGCTGTACATCGGGCTGTTCAAGTAGACGATATTGACGGATTAGCACCTCTTCGCCGCCACCCTCAATGCCAAAGTGATCACAGACAGCGGGCCAGAAGCGATCCTTCCACGTGATGAAGTCATCTTCAATGCTGCCAAGAAAACATAAAAATTATTACACAAAACTTTAACATACATACATACATCATATGTATGTATTAATCTAGATTGACTTACTTGGCATCATCATCGCCCAATCCCAATTCGAAGACACGGTTGGCACCCAGCTCTTCTAGCCTCTTATCCACATAGATAGCCACCTTGTTGTAGTGCTCATACGTTTTATTGCCCAGTCCAAAGACCTAAAAATCAACAACAAAAACAAGCGATGAATTAAATAATCAAATTGTTTACAATTAAACAGTTGTAATTCCCATTTCGTCTCTATTACCCCATTTGGCAGTACTTGTTGTAGGCCTTTTGTTTCATTATATAAATTATTTAATAATGAGCGCAAAGTTCGAATTCTCAGCTTCCGCCGACACGTGCCAAGGCCAGCATTAACAGCGGCGGCAGCGGCAATAACGCCGACGGCGCTGCCGCTAAACGTGCTCAACATGTCAATCGAATGTGTTTTAACTTTATTAACTTATCACATTTTAAACTTTTCATTCATATTTGTAAGGAAAATTGTAAACAAATTGCGCAACAGATGGCCATTGGCAAATATTGTCTTGGAAAATGACAAAATAAAAAATACCAAAAAAGTATATAACAGTGTTGGCAAAGCCCAGAGTCACACTATGAAGAGGTTACGTCAAGTGACGTCACAAGCAATAAGGGAAGTACTAACAACCGCCCGATTGCATATTGACATGAACTTGAAGAAAAAAAAAAAACAAAGATTAGATTCGGTAACAAGAAAAACTAATACAAATACAAGCACCGTTGGCAGATAGATTAGATCTTTAATTAGAAATAATTTTAAATGATTTGGAGCACTTCATTTAAATGATCTGAACGATATTTAACAATAGTTCAATTTCGCATTCGAGTTTGGAAAATTGGAGTACTTGATAAAACCAATCTTTTAAAAAATCTATTTTGGGAGTATTATGATAGTTAGTTCTCAAATCTGAAAGGTAGTTTATGTAGTGTTTATTAAAGCCTCTGCTTGCAGAAAATTAATGGGTGTGTGGGATATACATAACTTCGAAAGAAATCGAAAATCGAAGGAACAAACCGATGGCGTCACATCGACTCGTCTCGTCGTACTGAACAAGAAGGTATAATCCTTTTACGACTTTAGTTTGAAATATACCTTATCTGTACAGTGCAGAGTTTCAATAGAAAAATCAAAATTGCAATTAATGTGAAACTGCCAAATTTAAACGTTTAAACAACGCCATTTGTTAATTATTTAACAAACATTATGATGACCAAGCGTTTACATGTACATATATTAATATTCCCATTGTAGCAATTCAATGAATTTTAAACAGTCTAAAATACAATTTTCATATTTCGTGTGACGTCATAAAAAATGTCAAAAATTACTTCAAACACATTTGAGTCATTCGACTTGGCGACGTTTGCGGAAATTCTAGAGACATTTCAAACAGAGGCCATGTGTTTGCATCATTTAGAGATATCGACTCAAATATAATATATAGCTTTTTGTTTACAACAAACAAACCAACATTTACGCTTATCGCATTTATAATTACAAATTTGAGTAGATAGGCGTAATGTAAATGTGTTATCATTGGGACACTGCACGATAATTCTATTGAAGGCCAGACATTATAGTTAGTTTTGTCAATTGTTTATCAGTGCTTACCGCATAATTAAGACCGTTTAGATCAACTTCGCCATTGGTTATCCACTCATGGAATTCCATGGCATTGTCTGTCGGATCACCCTCACCATAGGTGGCCAAGCAAAAGACAGCCAATGAATTGGGAATATCCTTCAATTGCAGCAATTCCTCCATATCGCATTCCTCGGGATCGGCAACCATGCCCTTGAGACGATAGCGTATACCTTCTTTGGCCAAACGACCGGCAAATTCCTCACCAGTGCCCGTCTGCGAGCCATAAAAGACAACCAGACTTCGTCCAGAGGCTTTCAGTTTCTTTATAAACGAATTATCTGATGCACTTATTGTGCTCACTGTGGTGGGTCTGTTTAGCGAAAAGTAAAATAAGAAATTCAATTAGTATGCTTTTAATTACTTTTTCAATGCAAGTAAGTTAGTTAACTTGTGTATAATACAATATCACTACAATTAAGGTTTTCATTTAGATATTCAATGGAAGCTGTAAAAAGTCTCCTTCTACTTATATACTTAGATTTAATTGGTATAGATAATAAGTTAAAATTCATTGACGAATACTTAATCAAAATCTATTGAATGACTTCATGGTTATAGATTTCTTGATTGAAAAGTTTATGAAAACCTCTTAAGAGGTTTTATTTTCTGAAAATGTTCAAGCCAATCCAATAAATATTTTCGAAAATATACTTGAATTACAAATTCTGAATCTTTAAGTCTGTGATCTCGATTTCTGAGAAATGGTTAAGCCGATGGATCTCAAATTGGATATCTTATTCATGTATTGAATTTTAAATAAAATTATTACTATTTTTTGGTAGTACAATTTATTTTTAAACTACAGTATTCTTGCTATAAATGGAATACTTCAAGAAACGCTATTTGGATATAGATTAAATCGGTATCAACAAGAAGTAACATATTCTTTGACTTCAAAAAGTTTATTGAAATATAAACATTTTTTTGATGTTTGAAAAATTGTACATTAAAGTCATTAAAAAGTTAAATGAAACCTTTTTGATGGGCTTACTGAAACTTTTGTCCAAATTTTTAATATGGTTTCAAGTACTTACTGTATGGAATAGCTACGAATTGGTTCCTCTTCCTTCTTGCGACTTCTTAGGAAATAGAAGGCGGCACCACCGATTAGTACGGCCAATAGGGCGATATCTAGTAGTCCCAAAAAGGGTTCATCTCCTGCGGCTGCAGCAGCGGCGGCGGCTGCTTCATCAATGGTTTGCTCACTGGACATGGTGGTAAGGTCTAAAATATTATAAAGAGAGAGTCAGTGAGAGGGAGAGACGCACAGGTTCGTAAGTGTTCTTTTGTGATTTGCTGTTTTCTATTCGAGTTCTAGTTTGCATATAATTTACATTTTTGGGCACTTTGAACACGCACTTTAATGTATGCCACGTAAGCCCCCCGAGATCTATTTTGGTTGCTTTCGTTCTTTCGTCCATTTCTTTTCGAAAATATTTAGCATTGTGTATGTCTAACGGTAAATTACTTCCGCACTTGTTTTAACGGTAATACTTTCGTCGTCGCACATGCCTCACATTTGACATTGAGTTGGAGTGAGAGAGCGAACGGGAACGGGTAACGATCAGTAATGCGTTTTTAATCGATTTTACCTTGAATATTTGTATAATACTATATTTATTGTATATTATATATTTTTCCAGTTATGCAATAAACATGTGTGGGGTTTTTTTTTTGGTTTTTGCATTCACTGCACACACTACACACGTCTGTTCGATTTAACAGCGTGTTTTTAACTAGCAGCTCGTAGGGCTTCGGCAAACAATTTTATGGTCAAACGTTATCACTCACAGTACACTCACTACAAACACGCACACTTACACCACTTTCTATCTACATACATAACTCTAACGATTAAAATTCTGAAGACTGATGAAAAGTTGAAATACATTTTTGCAATGCACGCGTACGTAAACAAAAATACAACACATATTTTTCAGATAGGGTCCGTGGAATTCATTTAAAATAGAATTTATTTGGCGACCCTTTTAGCCTACACATGTGAGGCATGGAGTGCATTGACCAGTTAATTTTGTATTTGACCCTATGACCACCAAAACAGTAGGGAAAGTGACTCTATTTCGTCATCCATCATCTCTCATCTTAACTTTTGAGCACTAATATACAAAAGCAAGCGTTGCGCACCTTGAAATTAGTATCGGTTTAATGCCTTAATGTGACGACGACTTCTGTACGTACGAGTGTGACGAGTTTCCAGTATCGAGTGCCTACGTGTAGATAGTTGCTGTTGCTATTGTTGTTGCTGCTGTTGTGGTCAAATCAAATGGCAAAAAAATGAATATTAAACACTCACTACAACGACATCATACACAGACAGAGAAATAAACGCAAAATCACCTCGACTTGTATGGAAATCAGTGAATTTCATATATATGTATGTATTGGCTAGTCTCGTACGACGAAAGGTTGGATTTCAATTAAAATGTAGCAATAGCACAAAAATATATGAAGACAAGGCAACAATTCAATTGACGGGACGAACCTGTGAATTTATGTAGGTCAGCAAAAGGAATTGATACATAAGTATAGCCCACAAAATGTCATAAAGTTTGATTTAAGGAAATTTAATTGATCTGGCATATGCATGTAAATCTCTTTCGACAAAAGATTTTGTTTCATTTTATAGTTCTAGTGTGTGAACGCGATGTAGGGGATCTTATTTTAAGTGGAAAAGACAAGTGAAATGTAATATGAGTATCAGGCATATGAATAGGATTTGGAGGGTTAGTTTATTTTAAGACAGGATTTCGCTGCTTGAGTTCGTTTTAATGCATGGTTCTGCAGTATACATATGTATATATTTTGGGAATGCATTTAAAACCAACAACATAATATTCTAGTATCAATTGAAACCTATTTAAAACTGTTCCCTTGTCTGCACTCTTACCAAGTAATTTACTGACTTATCCGCTTAGTTATATTTATTCATTGAAAAATATCAGTAGAATATTAAATATTCTAAAGTCGAACTAAATAAATTATTTTATTCTTTTCACTTAATGTTATTAGGGATGCTTTACACATATAATAAATAGCATTTTCAATGCAAATTAAATATGTAATATGTAAAATATTACTCTTAGTATTTGTATATTAACCGATCAATCGTGAAATAAAATTTAAGTGTAATTTTTCCGCATTCTATCGTTAAAGGGTTAAATGGTTTGTAGTTTTCGACCTTTTGAAGTTTGACCAAACATTGTCATAGACCAATGGACACAAGTGAATGTAAAATGATTTGCCTTGAACCAACTGAACCAATTTATAAATGTTCAAAAAGGTAGAAAGCGAACAATTTGAATGTCAACCTTCGCTTTCGTGGAAAAATATGTTTTATTTATCTATTTTTATCATAATAATCTCAGTTGATTAAACTTTTGGATTTTCGTGAATGAATCATCGTCGATTTGCCGCCGAAAATAAAAACAAAAGATTGCAATGTACTCGGCAAACCGAAACTCCATGGAGACGGGTTCTCAATAGATAAAGAAATTTGTTGCCATTTCATGATTACATACTATAATGGTTTTTTAAAAAATATCACTAGGCCTTAATCGCGAGTTGGTTCGGATGGAGACCCGAAGCCCACGAAAATGTTATCATTGTGTCTCGCATCTGTTCAAATATTAGCACGAAACAAGATTTCAATTTTTTGCCATCTCAGCATTAGAGTGCAAAAAAGTTTGAAATCCCAATGCGGTATGACAGAGCACTAGAAGCTACAAGTAAATACAGTTTCAAGTATTGTTGACCACAACACAGTGTGACTAAAATGAATATGATTCTCATCAAATAATGAATATGCGTAACAATTTTTGGGTAGATCACGGAACTGAAAACTAGAGAACCCAACCAACGGAAATTCACTAAGGAAAGGTCAGTTATGCTAGATATTAGAAAGCCGTAGAACTCATAGAGATTTGAAATTCCTGTTTTAAAATAGGTTTTCTTGTTTGATTTAGCTTAATAATATATCCAAAGCAGATTAAAGACCATTAAACCGTGATGAATTTGAGTAGTACCAGGGATTGACATTTAGCATAAGACTTTTGGTATGTACATATGTAAGACCACACTTACAAAATGATTATGGTTAATAAAATTGTATTTAATTAGATTAAACGGAAAATTACAGAAATAAAATGCAATTTACTTTAATTAAACAATCTCTCGTACAGTGTATCAACCAGATTTTAAGAGGGTTTCCCCCACATACGAAAGTTTTGCAATGAATGAACTTTGTTCAGCGAAACAAAAACGCTTTATATATGCATATCACTATGTATCTGTATATCTCAGAGAGGTACAAAATAAAAGAGTGCACTTCAAGTGCATTAACCGCGTCTTCTTCTTGGTTCTTGCATAAATTTTGGAGTGAGAATTCCGGTGTAAAGCACCATTGTAAGTGCTTTCAATATCTTTGGCCCCGCATTTCTTTCAATACTAAATGTTGAGATTTAATGGATTCAATTTAATAGTAAAGAGGAATTTATGGAAAAGGCAAAAAATTGGGGAACTTCTATATAATGAATAATAATAATGAAGGTCTCCGTATATTATAATATACAATAAAGTTTTAAACATACAGCTTTCTTAAAAAAATTTTTAAATCAAGTTGGACAATTTTTGTTAATTTTGAATTAAAGGGATACAGTAAGCCCTGAGAAATTGAAAATTTTAATAGTTCTTAACAAACTGCTGGTTCCTTTTAGTGTCACAGTTAAGGTTTCGAAACTTATGTGGCAGCCCACGTTCAAACAGCTGACTAGAGATCTGTGTATAGATCTATTTAATTTGAATTGTACATATGCGCATACAAATCAGAGTTATGATTTTTCATTATGTAATACAATATAAACTCACTGGTACACAACAAGACTGGAAGGTACGGTACAAACAAGCCTAATATTCAAATGTAGGTACATATGTACGTAAATGCCTTGGGGTGTGTCCAAAAATAGCAAATATTAAAAACACAATTGTTATTAAAATCAATTGCACGCAATTTCCAGTAGATATACTCTTTCGACGTACGTTATGAATGAGTGAGAGGAAAAGAGAGAGATGAATGATTCGTATATACATATATGTATGTATGTATATGTAACGCGAAGCAACCTGTTGATAGACAGAGCGAGAAACACAAGCCGAGACCTGTTGCTTGAACTTTAAACTCGTCTGCCTATAGGCTCTCTCGCTTGCACTCACACAAGCAGATAGCATTTTTTCTCGTTTTTTTTTTGTTTTTGGAAGTTGTATGTGTCTCACTTCTGTAACCTTGACCATCAAACAAACAAAGAAGAATAAAAAAAACGATAAATTTATTGTTTATTCATTGGCGCGTGGATTTTGGGCTTGGCCTAAAAAAAAATCGCAAAGGGAAACTCAAAAAAATTGCTCTGAACTTACTTTATTCACTTTTCGCAAAAATTTTTAAATTGATGTTGTTGCCGCTTTTCTCTTCGCTTTTTCCGTAATGGGACACGTTTTTTTTTTCTATTCGACTATATTCGACTTTGATTTCACGTTTTACATGCAGACGAATGACGACAAGCGACAACGCCAAGCGCTTAATTTGTTTTATTTAGTTAAAGTGGTTGAGCCACGACGACGGGTGAACTAATGGATGTACATATGTACACATATATATATTAATTTATATACGAGCCCCACATATGCGCGGTTAATCAACACTTACGAGCACCAAAACAACAACTATAACAATGAGCTCTAGAGCTGGAAAATACATCGATGTTACTATCGATATATCGATTTTTCATCGATAGTATCAAACATCGATTATTTTCCATTGGTTGGAAGGTGGAACTGGAAGGCGTCTATAATAAACAACAACATTATACAGCAAACATTTCCTAAAAAACTTGGATAACTATAATTTATAACTTATAAATTTTATTTCTCATGATCATAGTTTCATTTGAGTACTAAAAATTTGGTGAACTGGTTTTAATATTTCTTATCGATCTTGAACAGTTTTTCGAGACATCTGGCAGCACAAGTAGAAATTTAGTGTGACCAACATAGTTCCGTCGGTCTGGCAGCACTGCTCTATCGTTTTTAGTTGTTCCTGTTTTTTTTGTTAACTTTTAATTTTCTTATTTGCCAAAAGCCAGTTTATATTATTATAAAATAGATTTATAATTTTAAAAGCCCAAGACAGGGTATTCCAATTCCACAGTGCCTTAGAAAACGACCGAAAACGAAACGAAAGTGCAAACGCAGCAGAAACAAAGGCAAAATTGTGTAATTTACTTTTGGGAAGCCAAATCGAAATGGGGCTCCTTTAGACCACGATCGTGTGTTAATCCAAAATTCCATTTAACCACGCAAGCCCAACGGCCCGGAAATGCCATTGAAGTTCTTCAAAAAGTGTCGCCAATACAATGTGACGTCGAAAAGTTTATTTGTTATATCTGTGCATCATTTATTAGGTGAGTGAGTGTGAATAACTCACTTGTCGTCGAGTGAGTGTGTGAGTGAGTGTATTGGAATAGGAATTGTTGGGCGTAGCGATGTCGCCGTACCACTCCCCCTACCCCTCCATGCCCCACTCTTATGATTAGGAAGAAAACAGCTGCCATTAATTATTATTAGAATTTTGATTGCTTAAATTTATTTAAATGATTTTGTCAAACATTTAATCTATCGCCTGTTTAAATGTTTATTTTAACTTGTTGCTGTCGCCCAAACTCAGTGTTAGACAGGAACGGACTCAGCACTTTGTGGGGCTGAATAGACTTTGAGTAATTTTCACCGTTGAGAGGGGAACCCCGGCCAGGATTTTCCCCTCTACGTTATTGGTGTGCATTGCAAAATGAAAATAGAGGGTGCGCCATCTATTTTATTGGCATATAAACATTAAAACCACATTTGAGACATTCAGTCCCAAAATTTAAATATAAATCAAAAACAAATTGAATCAATATGAGTGCTAGCTTAGTAGTCGAACTAATGCATTCATTCGGTGCTCCACTGAGTTGAATGAATAGAAAACTGAATAAAATGAATCAAAAACTTTACGAAAACAGAAGATCGCCTTTTTGCTTTTTGATTATATATTCTCATTGATATCAAATAGATTCTCAATCTCTCATAGTGAAATGGAACGTTTTGTTCATTAAAATTTGATTTAGAAAATAGGTTTCAATCTCCTCGAGAGACTTTTTCAACGTTGTTTTTCGTCATGAAGCGGATAATCAAAATTGTATGTGAATTCTTATTCTATATATGTATAAAGCCGCCCTACGAATTGATTGATATATGAGAAACTTAAAAAAGATGAAGCACTTTGTGTGTATATCCTATATATAATGGACTCCGATTAAAAAATGGCAAAGTTATTCGCTATAAAAGCATGGAGCACCCTGTATTTATATCTTATATTCGATCTATTGAGAACTGTCAATCAAAATATTTCTAGATATTTATATTCCTTACTCAATGGATCTCAATATACCCTCTAAATTCAATGAGTGTAATAGGTATGCGGGGGCTAGCGGGGATTAAGGTGCAAAATAACTTGAAACAATTTCCGTTAATAAAAAGAAACGTATTAGGCAGAGGGGGGGAAGGGGTTGGCCCCCAGTCAGTCAGTCGATTAGAAAAAAAATGTCGGAAATTTACATATTTGCGCGTGCGCTGCTCGCTTTGAAGCACGTTTTAAGCCACATCTCTTTATCTCTCTCACACGAAGTCTCTCTTCCACTCTCTCTCCCTCTCTGACAGACACCTCCAGTACTGTGGACTGCACCATCAGTTCGGAGAGCAAGGGCCAAGAGTGTTTAGATAATGTTTGTCAACGTTTGTTCATCCAACAGCCAGAATTCTTTGGCTTACGTTATGTGGTCAAAGGTGGCAAAGATGATGAATTCAAATGGATCGACTTGGAACGTTCGCTGAGTCGTCAATTGGAGAGGTATGCTCAGGCCCCAAAGATCTATCTGCGCGTGCGGCATTATGTGACAACGGGTGTGCGGCACTTGACCGATGAGGCGACGCGATTCTATTATTTCCTTCAACTCAAAAGTGACATCTATGAGGGACGAATTGCCTGCGACATAAGGACTGCCATCCTGTTGGCCCTCTATTGCCGGCAGGCGGAATACGATAGTTATCACAATCATCATCAGGGTGATAAGCAGAGTAAGGACTATTTGAAGAAATCTCTGATATTGCCACGCAATATGCAGGGATTGGCCAACGATGACAGCATGCTGGATGGCCTCATCATGGAGGTGTTGCAACAGCAAACGAATCTAGATCATTTGAGTCAAAGTCAGGCGGAGGAGATGTATATCCAGTGTTGCCAGCAGCTGGATGGCTATGGTGAGGAGCGTTTCGAGGCCAAGGATACGCTCGGGAATGATCTACTCCTGGGTCTGGCCATCAATGGCATGGTGGTGAATGCGGATAATGGGCGACAGTATTTCCCATGGAAGGATTTCCACACGGTGACCATAGACAAGAGGACAATCAAGATAGAGCAAAATAAACTGGATGGCGAGGGGAGTATAGTGGGCAGCTTCATATTCTCGGAGGCCGACATGGCTAGATATTTTTGGAAATTGTGTATAAGTCAGCATAAGTTTTTCAAGCGTTGCATTGACACGGCCACGCCCTCTAGTATGGGCAGTGGTGCGGATATGGAGATAAATAATCAGTCAGTTGGCTATGTGGACTATGTGGATTATAATGATCAACAGCAAAGGGAGAGGGAGAGGGAAAGAGAAAGGGAACGCGAGCAACTGCAGCAGCAACAGCAGCAACAACAACAGCAGCAGCAACAACAATTCCAGCAGCAGCAGCAACAACAACAACAACTGCAATTAATCTCATCCAACATCTCTTTGGCCACTAGTCAAACGCATTCCCAGCTCCTGGGTCAAAGTAGCTCGTGCCTGGATTTGAGCAATAATAATCTACACTCCTCCAATGGTCTACTGCATCATAATAACAACAATACAGAGGAGAGGGAACGCCTCAAAGCCATGTTGCCCACGTATAGACCAGCTCCCGACTATGAGACAGCCGTCCAATTGAAATATCGTACTCCATCCGACATGACCATGGCTCTGGCCACGCCCGGGCATGCTGCCTACTATGCCGGCTCGCAACCCGATGTCCATAATCCGAATGTGTATAATGAGAACCTCTTTTTGGGTCACTTGACTGCACATCGTTATCCGGATGTGGCACAACCAGCTGCTGCCCTGCATCATCATCATCATCATATCAACCTCTATCACCAGCAACCCCAACAACAGCAGCAGCAGCAACCTCAACCCTCTATGGCCAATCCTCAAGCCTATTTGGAGCTATCGCATCGAATGCATATGATGAGGAACAAGGCGCCGCCCCCCTATCCTGTCAATCGTTTGAGTTCCTCATCCACACCCGATCTGGCAGTGGCCACACCGCGTCCCCTGCAAGGCTATCGCAATTATGTGAGTGGGTCATCCCCGGATCTAGTATCGAATCGTACACTCTTGAATGGTGGACAATATGTGGCAGCTGCCCACCACCTGGCCGCCGGCAATGGAGTGGGAGGTGGAGGAGCAATTGGCTTGGCCCATGGTGGCAATGTGCCCACATCATCGGGAGCCACAATGCTGCATCAATACCCGTACATAGGGCACATGGGCCATTCGCAACCGTATCTACCGCCTCATGGCACATTCGAGAACCTCAATATGATTGAGGAGCAGCCGTCCATAATGTCACAATTGCGTCAATCGGCCATGAGTCAGGCAGCAGCAGCGGCAGCTGCTCAGGCAGCTCAGAGGTAAGTATTTTCCCTTTATCAAGGATGAGTCATATATTAATTTACTTGCCTTTTTGCAGTAGTCCAACTCTACCGCCGAGTGGGTATCGAAGTTCAGCTCCTCCGCCAGCTAGTAGTCCACAGCCACCGGCGATAGCTTCGCCACCGCCACCGCCGCCTCCCAATCATCCGCCACCGTCCACAACGCCCACACCATTGCAACGTAACGCCATGAACGGGTCAATTGAGCCCATCTATGAGAATGTGCCACTGCCTCAAAGGGCAGCCTCGGGGGGAAGCAATGAGGCCATGCGCCAACGAGCCTCATCCATACAATCGGCCCCACCAGGAGTTGTGCCAGTGCCAGCAGTACGCAACAACAATGTGGTCACCCTCACCATCAACTCTGCTCAACCGGATGACGAGATCACGCGTAACATTAAGAAATACGGAGCTGATCGAGCGGCAAGCACAGAACTGCAATTCCTAGAGCCGCAGGCTCCCATGCGTTCTGCACGTGCGGCCAGTGCGGCACCAGCCATAGGAGCAACGCCTCCACCACGACAACATCGCTCCACTGCGAGCCTCAATAAGTCCAGCACCACAGTGGATGTCATATCGCCAGGTGGTGGTGGTCAGGATTCCCTGCATCAGCAGTTTAGTGCCATGAATCTATCAGCCAATACATCAGCATCCACATCGTCCATGTTCAATTCCACACTGGATACCACCTCTTCCTCGGCGGCCAGCAAAGATGGCAAGCGTAAGAAGCGTTGGAACTTCTTGGCTCGCGGCAAGACGCCGGATAAACAAAAGTCCGCCACTCTGGGTCGAGAGAAGGCCAATACTAGCCAACAACATGCCAAATTGGCAGCGAAATTGAAATTGGCCCAAGATGATTTGAATCTGCCGCATCCGAATCGTTGGTCCACCGGAGTAAGCAAACCTCAGCCCATCTCCGGCCAATACTCCAAGGATAAACTGGTGAGTACTTGGAAAAAAAGAAAAACAAAATGAATTAACTGAATGTATACATGGATATTGTTAGGTTTTTGTTTTGATTCTATAACTATTTTGTTTAATCCTTTTGCAGTGTCAAGTACTCAACGAAAAGCTACAGGACTCACAGCTTTTCATGGAATTTGAGCGCATTCCCAAACGACGCGAACAGTCTCAATATGATTGCGCATTGCTGGAGGAGAATGAGGCCAAGAATCATGATCCCAACTTTTTGCCCTACGATGACAATCGAGTGCGACTGACACCCTCAATGGACAAT
Organism: Drosophila sp. 14030-0761.01; assembly: GCA_018150735.1. Classification (NCBI taxonomy): domain Eukaryota; kingdom Metazoa; phylum Arthropoda; class Insecta; order Diptera; family Drosophilidae; genus Drosophila; species Drosophila sp. 14030-0761.01. The sequence continues at coordinate 26,548 of JAECWO010000088.1, forward strand.
CGTCATGGCTATGTGAATGCCTCGTATATATCGGTAATAATGATGAATACAGAAATTTGATATATGTATGTATATTAAATCTATTTTTTTGGTTTAGGCCACTGTGGGTACAAAGCAACGTTTCTATATTGTGGCCCAATCTCCACAAGAATCGCAGACAATGCGTATCTTCTGGCAATGTGTATGGGAAGCGGATGTCTATTTGGTTGTTCAATTAACTGAAGATATGAGCTATATACCGCTGAGCAGTCAACAGCGCATGGAGTTTGGTCAGGTTAGTAGCGAACGAAGACACTGATACCAACAGCCACTAATATTTTTGATTTGCTTGACAGTTCCAAGTGTATCAGGAATTCTCACAAACTACCGATCGTTGCACAACCAGCAAATTGCGTCTATATCATGCTCCATCACGTCGTTATCGTTCGGTCTGGCATTTGCAATATGCCGACTGGGCGGAACAGAATTGTCCACGTGATGTTAATCATTTTCTAGATTTTCTTGAGGAACTCAATTCGGTGAGATTGGCATCAACGCAAGAAGTGCCACCGGGTCACAATACAAATCCTCCTGTGCTCATACACTGTCTTGAGGGTGGGGGTCGGTCTGGCGTAACTTTAACAGCGGATTTATTACTCTATACCCTAGATCATAATGAGGTAAGCGAAAACATAAACAACATGCTCCACTTCATTCATCTGTACACTTGATAAGTGCTTAACCAAAAAGAAACTTATCTTCTCATGACTTTATCTAAATAACACTCATTCTGTATTTTGAAATTCTGTTCTCTAAACGAAGATAAAGTTCAGTAATCGCAACCTCAAAAGCCCTGAGAATTCTATTTAATAATAAATGTTTTATAGTTCCTGGAAAATTCACAAAAATTATGAGTGTTTTTTCGCTCGAATTTTCTACAAAACTTGGGGTATTAAAAAAAATGCAGAAAGAATGAAGAAACTTCTTTCTTTGATTATTAAAATATGTTTTTTTGTCCTATACCACTTCATATTACTAATCTCGATTAGTTAAATTTTTTTATTTTAATGTTAATTAATTAAATTTGATAAAATTTTCGTTATAGACTAAAATTAATGAAAATTTAATTTTCTTAAGGACATGATCATTCACTCTCTCCCCCTAAATGTAAAATAGTGCAAATCAGTTTATCACTTATTTAATATTAAATTTTTCCCATTTTAGGATTTGGATATACCACGTGTGATTGGCCAGCTGCGTCATCAACGGGACAGCATTATACCATCGTTAGCGCAATATAAATTCATATACAATCTGCTCATCACCTATCTGAAACGCACGAGGTTGATCTGAGTGGAGAGGACGAACAAGAACTACCAATTACTAGATGAGCATGGCCTGAGTTGTGCCCAAAGTATTTCAGTTTAATTAATTTTCGTTTTTAAGTAATGCATAAAAATGAACAAGTTTCTTTCATTCTAACTTGTAAGACTTGCTCCATAATGTTTTTCAACTGTTCTTCCATTCTGCGGCAGCTCTTTTATCATACATACATATACACATATCGATCGTATCCCATATCGATTAATTTTTATCGACTTATTCTTGATAGTACTGTAAGTTCGAAAATTTGTTACCAAAACTTAAAGCGCTATAATTCTATTGATTCTAGTGCTTAGGTTTAAAGCCAAATTATTTATATATAAATATATACGTTTAAGAACGAATTGATATCCTAACAAAGCAAAAGCAATAAAAACTCCATAAAAGCAAAATCGTGAAAAGATTTTCTAAATAATTCCGTTCCAGATTCAAAAGCCATTGGGTTGGGGATTTATTGTTTGTGGTTTTAAATACTGTATTTCTTTTTTTTTTTAATATGTTTTCCAAAGTAATATATACATAAAGAACTTTAATGTAATTAAAAAATATAATTAAAATTCTGTTTTTCTTTTTGTTTTGTTGTAAATATTTGATTTATTTGTTAAATTGTTTATAAATGCCAAGCAAATTGAGTTGAGTTTGTTTGGCTTTTGCGCGTGACTTCTTAGTTATGGGATTCATTTTCATTGGAAGGATTTTTCAAAAGTTTTGCGGTTCAATTTATTAAATTCAAAATTTGGCAAGAAGTACTCTAAATTGTTTAACGAGAGGAAAAATTTTTTAAATGCAGCGGAAAACATGTGAAATTCGGTCAATATCGGAAACATTGTATAATCTCAAAGTCAATTCTCAAGAGTTAAAACTTATTTGAAATAAAATTGGGTTAGAAAATGCATTTGAAATGAAACAATCTCAAAGTAAAGTGAATTCTCAAGAGATTAGGCAATGGCCTTAAAAACAATCTAATACTTATTATAAATATTTGCCTTACTATTGCTTCTGAATTTCATTCCACATTGGGTTTGGCATTTCTCAAGATCGAGCGAGTGAAGATTTGCTTCTAGCTGAAAAATTGACCTTATCTAACACTTTATACAATAACATTTTTTTAAAGTTGAGTTTGAAGGTAATTTGGATATGCAAAATTCAATTATTATTTTCAAATATGAACTTTAAATGTCCTTTATATAATCAGGTTTTAGTTGACCAAAAAAAAATGATATATACAATTTCAACGATTTGATAAACCATTCTGTTTTCCGTTAAAAAACTGTTTTAATATTTACATTTATCAAAATCGGTTCATAAAGAGAAAGAAAGTATCAGTAAAACTGATGAATGAATCGACCTTAAGAAAAGTCTCCTTTATATTTTAAAATTAAGCTTTATGGCCAATTTATAGTATCCAGTGATATAATAAACTGTAATCTATTATAAACACTAATAGAAAGATTTCTATAGCCTTAAAGTTGTGTAAACATTCTCAAGTGATAAAATGGAACCCAATTGCAAATATATACAGAATTTATGAGTTATATCTTTTAGTCTTGTTTGCATCAAAGGAATAATTATATAAAAACGATATTTACTGATACATTTGAGAAAGTTTAATCGTCTAATGACTGAACTGCACAATATATGGAAAGAGATTTCACAGAAATTGTTTTTAATGGGATTAATAAATAAGCTACTTCGGTCTCATGTCGATTTGCCAATTCATCTAATATCAATTTAGAGAGTATTATTTTTTTTTTAGCAAGTACAAAAACTCTTTGATTTACCGAAAAACTTTTGAAAATTTGTACTTTAACTGCAAATGGGATTGCGCTAGCGTAAGCTTAATCAAAATAAACATTTTTAAGGGCCATGGGTTTGTCTTTTTCTTTTTGTATTACATATAATCGTACATACATATACGTATAGAATTTTCATTTAGCCATAAAAAAAGCGAGAAATGAAAGTTTTTAGCTTAAACTTAAACATATAATGTAAGTATATATATATATATATATATATATATATATATATAGAAAGAGCACACATTTATATATATATTTCGCATTTGATTTTTGTTTAAATTTTTTTCAGCAAAACAAAATTTGATTAATGCATACAAATTAAGCTAAGTTTTAGAGTTGTAGGCTGGCTGGGGGGATGAGGGGGCTGCACTTTGTTCAGTTACATGTAGAGAGATTTGTTGTATATAGTTTTAGTATGTTATATATATATATCTATGTATATAACAGGCTTAAATACACACACAAAAATATTGGAGTCCTTTAACGTGTGAGATATCGAATAAGTTTACATAAAAAATGTATATATATATATATATAGGTATATTCTTGTTCAAGTCTCAGGTGTTTAGTTTAGGTCTTATTATTGATTCTGGATTGATTTTTCAAGTTCAATTGTACTTTATTAGAGTTGGTTTTTGTTTGTTTTCCTGTGGGCCATTCTAAGTGTCTTTTGTCGTATTGCATTTTGTCTTTTGTGGGGAAAATTGGGGGGAAATAAATAGTATCATCTTTTTGTTTTCCTTCTTTTTTGTTTGTTATTCGAATGAAGGCAACGAAAAGTGTTCCGCTGATCTTATACAACTAAATATTTGGAATTGGAGCGAAGGTATTTGTTAAAATTACAAACTAAGTATACATAAATGGAATTACGTTGCTCTACTCTTCTTGCTGTTGCCCTTTTTTTTGTGCTGGGCTAAGAAGCAACTTTTTTTTTTGTATTCGCTTAAATGCCGACGAGTAGTCTTCAAAAGATTTGCTTTAGGTTTTTTTTTTTTGATTTGTCAGTTTTTTTTTGGGTCTGCTGGTTTTTTTCTGGGGTCTGCCTGCAGACATATATGTATATATATATATATATATATATATGTGTATCTTTAGTTTCTTTTAGTTCATGCTTGTGAAAAGGCAACAACAGGACGAGGTTTATGAAAATGTTTACAAAGAATTTTTGCTAAATTAAAATTATTTCGCAAGACAATTATACATACATATACATATATAATATATATAAAGACAGAAGGAGGATGACGGGGATTGGGTGTTTAAAACTAAAATTATAAGACACTTAACATCTAGAAAATACGTGACACAATTGGGATTTATCATTTATCGATATATACATATATCTATTGGTATATATGAATATTATTTCTCCAGATTCTGAACCTCAATCAATGGGTGGATGGATGAATGAACGTATGTGTGTGTGTGATCCTTTGCTGATGATATCGAAACCACAACCATTAACAAATTTTGGCATCTATATATGCTGGAAAAAAAGAAGACAAAATTATATTGATAAGTATTAGATGAAGAATATTTTTGTACCCTTGCAGCAGTTGGTTGAGCATTCAATCTATCCCTATCAAAGATATGTAGTCGATCGACTTTCTTAAACATAATATTGTTGTTGTTTTGGTAACCTAGTATCTGATAACATTAAATTTTTGTTTTTCTCATCACATGTTTTATGGTGAAATGTAAATTTTGCATTGCAATAAAATTAATACTTTTGACAGATGAATTTAGCTTGAATTAAATATTTTTTTTCAACTGCAACTAGTACAAAAGTAGTCAAAAAAATGTATTTCAATTTAAATACTCACAACTAATTAAATTAACATTTAGTAGTTAAAACAGCACAGTTTGATTTTGTTTTTCCTTTTTCTGGGTATTTATTGATTCATGGGTGGCATGGGGCACTTTGTGCTATCCATAAAATTTGGCGGTCCACCTGTTGAGAATGAGAGAACAAACAAAAACATTACAGGAAATGTCTAATTTAAAATTTTGTAATATAAAATTAATGTTTAGGTCTAGAAAGTTCCAAAATTTACAAATATAGAAAAATCCAACAATTCGAAAAGGATTTTGATCAATTTTAGATGTTTATCTCATTCGTTTTAGACTCTCATATTCTGGGATAACATTAATTATGAATTTATCAGTTAACAACTTAAGGAATATTTAAAAAAAAACCTATATTTGCTTGGGTAAATGTAAATCCTTAAAAATCCTACACAAAAATGAAACACTTCTTGAAGCACTTTCAATTTGCCTTTGCCTGGTATATGGATATAATCGAAAGTGAAGACTTCTATTAATTTGTTTGTTCCTAAGCTAAGAGAAGATTCATTTTGAACATAATAAAGATAAATTGTTGAGGATATTTTACACCCATAAAGTCTGATTGAAAGGAGAGACAATATTTCCTGCATTGCATTTCGCTCGGATGATGAGTTTAGAGTTGTTCGTTTGATTTGGTTTCTTCTCGCTGGCTGGTTCTGGTTCTCTTGAACTCTCTTACCATGATGACTGTGATTGAGATGCCTATTTCCAGAATTGCTATGATGATGATTATATAGACTGGCCAGTGGTGGCACATTGTAAGGCGGTGGCGGTGGTGGAGGCATCACAAGAGATTGCTGTTGTTGTTGTTGTTGCTGTTGACTGCGCATATGCAAATATGTTGCTGGTGGTGCTGAAAGCTGTATGGTTGCTGTTGTTGAAGGTGATGGTATTGGTGGTGGTGTGGGTGTGCTTGGTGGTGTATTTGTGCTATGACATGGACTATTGAGATTGCGTGTAACTGCATTATTCGAAATCTGTTGTAAAAGTCGACAATCTGCTGCTGTATAAACTGGTGGAGATGGTTCATTGTTATGTTGTTGTTGCTGCTGCTGTTGATGTTGTTGTTGTTGATATTGCAAGTGGTGCAGCTGCTGCTGCTGCTGATGATGGGCATAGGAGCCATGTCCACTGTCGCACGATGAAACGGAACCTGTTTGGATAGTGTAAGTCATTGCAAAGATAGGATAGAGAGACAGAGCATAAAACAGAGCGTTAAGGTAGTGTGTTTGTGTGTGTGTGCGCCTGGGTGTGCCACCGTTTTCAGGGTGCCATGTGCAGGTGTGTGTGTGTGTTTGTGTGTGTGTAAATGTTTTAGAACCAACAACCGCATATAAAATAGCAAAAAGCCCATTAAAATAGAAAGAAGGAAGGAGGGAGAGCCAGAGCCACCAACCAGCCAATCACCAAAAAATTTCTAATCATCGAAATGCAAGCGATAAATTTTTTAGCAGAGCACAACTAGCCAAATCAAATCTCTAAAGATCATTTACTACAATTATTAATCATCAACTAATCTAGTATATTATATAATGGCAAATGAGATGGAAAGAATTTCAATTTCAATTGGTTTAAGCTCGAAAAGCATTTTGGTTAACAGAAACTAAAACTAATTTAAAGAACGTTTAATCTTATTTGCTCACTCACCGGAAGTCACGGATTTGCGCAAGGGTAAATCACGAAATGTAGTCACACTACTGCTCTCCAGAGAGAGATCCACAGATGGAAGCGGCGGCGGCGGAGCTGGCGTATCCGAGTGCGAACGTTCGTGAATGGCTCGTGTGGGCATTATGTTGCCTGCAAGAAAATGGAGAAAATAGCAAGATTTAGTTGGAAATTTTAAAAAATCCATTTATATCGAAAATTTTAGTAACATTTAAAAACGTTGCGAGTAAATTCTAAGTGGTAGGCTTCCTTAAAATTTTTAAGCCGATCTACTTAAAATTTTACAAAATCTACTAATTTAAAATGTAAAAAATGGGAGTTTGAAAAGAATTTAGAGAAAAATGTGAATTTTGTACACTTATTGGTTTTAGAAAATTCATGTTAAACTTTTGTTTCAGAGACTAAATCAATTTACATTGGCATTACAATCTGGTTAAGGTCTTCATAAACTGATATATTTGAAGCTAACTAACTTTGATAACCCACAATAATCCTTATGAGTAGCAGAGTTATAATGAATTTTCTATTCTATAGCCATACCTGCTGATGCCAGACGACGATGTGAACAGGGACTAGGACTTGGTGTGCATTGGGAATTGGCCACACCGGCGGTGACAGCAGCTGCCACTGAACCGGCTCCAGATGCGACTACTGGTCCACCACCATTGCCACCAGTTGCTGCTGGCGTGCTGAAACCATGAGCCGCATGCATATGATGCAATGGGGGAATGACGCCTGGCAACCCTGTGGAACCATGTCGTGGGATAAATGGCTGATGTGGTCGAATTTTTGAGGATTCCGAAAGGGATAGCATCTTCTTGACTGCCTGCGGTGAGGCGGTGCCGAATTTGGGGCCATTATTATGCAGCTGCCGACGCTGATGATCGCTGGTGGAGCTGGTCGAACTCGTGGTGGACAAGGTGGGTGAGCTGGGATGACGCTTGCGCAACGAAAGCGAAGAATTTGGCGCCGAGCTGGATGAGGTGTGGGAATAGATGCTTAGCTGATCGCCGGCATTGAGACTATTGCCACCAGCACCGCTGGCACTGCCGCTGCCGCCAATGCCAGAGGAGCTGCCTCCGCCGCCACTGCGATGGGAGGTATTCCCGTGTGATATGCTGCCCGAATAGGTGGACCCGTGGGCTGGTTCACATTCCAGCGAGAGTTTATGCAGAAGATCCTCGTCGCTAAGGATTTTCAGGCTATTCAAATAGGCCTTGACGCGTCGCACCATTTGAGCCTCTTCGAACATTTTCTTCGGATTCGGAGCAGCTGTCGATTTTTTCCTTCTCTTAATGGTGGCCTGTCCCGCATTGGCTGCTATGACCGAGCCAGCAGCGGCATTAGATTGTGATGAGGACATTTGATTGAGCGAGAACAAAGCATTCGATGGCGATTGTCCCTTGAGCTCCAAAATGGCCAACAAATCGTATGGGGAACTGCACATATGCGTTAGCAGACGAACTTCCTTCGAAAGCATTCGCAATTTCTCGAAATTAATCAATCCATCGATGCGGGTGTCGTTGCCCAAGTGGATAAAAGTCAAATCCTTCTTCACAATCGGATAGAAGGGTATGATCGGATGCTGGGCCAGCAATTCGGCGGACACCAATTGACGATATTTGCTCATATTACGCGATGGATCCATTAGATCTTGCAGATCATTGAACAAACGCAAATATTTCGATGGCAACTTCTCCCAGGTGAGACGCAACCGGGACACTGCGCCATGTCCCAGGCCCGAAATGATGGCAAACATTGAATTGAAATTGCGACATTCCTTGCAATGGCGAGCAATCTTAATGAATTGCTTTACAATCTTCATGCGACGCACGATATTGTGCTCGGCACAGATCTCACTCACGACCCAGAACATCTCGCGATTGACCAGCTCGGAGAATTTACTCAGCATTGGCACACCGTATTTCGATTGAAGTTCAAAGAGTTCATCGATATATTCCGTGGATTCGATTTGTCGGAAATTCGAGAAATCCTGCAGAGTCAATTGAATGGCTAGCTCATAGGCATTTAGCTGCAGGAAATAGACACCCGATTCACGTACCAATTCCAGAGCCAATTCATCGGGCACCAGCGGTTCCGTGCTATCATTTAGTTTCAAATAATATCTCGCTGCAAAACTGATGCGTTCCGCCAGATTCTGCAATTGATCGGGCAGACGTCGCTGCTTCACCATGCCACCCTCGCCCACACTCACTTCGCAGAGTGAGAAATTCGAACTGGGATCGTGGATGCCAAATTCTTGCAGTGTCAACATGACAACCTCATGCGCTGTGGTCTCTTTGTAGATCAACACATATTTGCAGGTCTGATCCGCCTTGTAGACTTTCAAGACATGTTCCGGATAGTCGGGCAGCAGGTGAGATTGAGTTGAATTGGTTGTCAATGTGGAAGCTGCCGATGGACGATGCAAATGAGCACCCAAATAGTTGACTTGCAATTGTATGCCTCCTCCTGCGGCAGAAGATCCTCCTCCGCCGCCCTCATTATTATCATAATTTAGGCTAGTCAAATCAGGATTCGATTGCGATTGATAGAGTCTCGCAGAGGATGAGCTTATTCCATTCATTGAAGATTGTGTTGAACTGCTGCCCGAACTGGCATTTGATAATTTGGTTTTGGGTTCATTGAGCAAAGCATCAGAGGAATCATTCAGGCTGCCCACATGATGTTGCTTGTTGAGTAGATTTATCTTGGCCAAAGCATTTTTTAATCTTCTCTTGGGAGCTAGAGTCATGAAGCCGCCACCCTTACCAGTATCCTGTTGGTCACCAGAATTGGAGTTTCCTCCTCCCTTCTTGGCTGAATTTGTGTTGACACTCTGCAGCAATTGTTGCATAAAATTGGAGGCCATACTTCCTCCTCCTCCGCCGCCACCAGTAACTGGAGGTGTCTGAGGCGGGGCACAATCTGGCTGATCTGTTAGCAGCATATCGACAGAACTTAATCTAACCATGTGGGCACGATTTGTGGCATTGGTTAGTTCATCTGTGGTGCTATCGGAACGTCCATGCAATTTGGCTATATCATTCGCACAAATACGTCGAGGACTTCGCAAGGATTTAAAGCTTCCACTGCCTGAGGAAACGCCTCCCGAGCCCGTTCCACCATTACTGCCATGTTCGATGGCCTGCATAATCTCCTTGAATCCCAATAGATTGCTTTTTACATTGATACTCAAGTGGGTGGTGCCGGTTAGTATCTCCAGGGCACGTTTACTGGTCACATGATCCAAGGATTGACCATTCACCTCATGGATTTGATCGCCACGTTTGAGTCCCACATCTTGGGCTTTGGAATTGGGCTCTACATGTGATATATAAATGCCTACTGAGGCATTTCCTGTGGCCGCTGCCACGCCTCTTAACTCATAGCCGCCTATTATTTGAAAATTCAATGCTTCATCTCGCGAAGATCGAGTGAGAGTGCAACTACGCATTCGTGCCTTGGCCGCACAAGCTATATGAAGTAATCTCAATTGGCTGAGTAACTTTTTGCGTTCCAAGCCGGCTTCGAAAATCTCCAGGAACTCCATCATTTCATGATCCGCCTCGAAATCGGTGAAATGATTATTAACCCAAAGGAGGACGACTCGTGTGACACGATCTCTTAGCTCTTGGCTTTTGTGCGAGTCCACTTGCTCGAGATCGAACCAATGTAATAGCTTGGTCGTGACCTCTTGAGGATTGTGTATAAAGATGCGATGGGTTAGCAGGAAATCCTCAACATAGGTGGGATCCGTCATGGAATTCTCTTCGACCAGCTGCTGGAGTAATCGTTCCGGTGTACCTCGAATGACCACATGCCCTCGCTTAGTATTGAGAGAAGCTGCCGCTATAGCCGCAGCAGCAGATCCTCCCCCTGCTGCCGTAGAACCAACTGTTGCTCCACTTTCCGTTCCACTGCCGCCAATCGAACGCAATTCGGTGACCATAACAATCCTCCCCTGATCATCCTCGTGTCGTCGTGTATTCTCCTCGCCCTGATGTTGAATGCGATAGTAATCCGTTTGGGTTATGCACACAAATTGACAATCATCGCATTTGGTACGCATCACTCCACGATGATATAGCTTATCCATGGTGGGCAATATTCCAAAGGAATCACCCATTTGCAGTTCCTCTCGCGACCCATTGGCATGCTCAATTTCGACAGCTCCATTAATGAGAACTGACCACGAATCCAGTTCCTCGCCATCGGACATCACCACTGTGCCCGCTTTGTCCACCACAGCGAATACCATCACCGAGCAAAGGGCTCGACGCACGGCCAACGTTATGTTTGTGAAGGCCTTAAGACCTTGGGTGAACTCCAATAGAATTTCCACATCGTCCTCGCTGCGCTCTGAGGGATCCTTTTCCAGACAATCGCGTACTGCATCTCGCACATTGAGACTCTGTGAAGGGGAAAAGTTATTATTAGTATGGGAATGTAATTAGAAGAGGGTGAAAAAGTGATAAAGGAGAGAGAAAGTTTGAAACCGATTTTTGAAAGCAATTTTAGACGACAAAATTAACTATTTCTCCTTGGAATATGGGGAATCTACTCGAAAAACATTTAACATTAACTGAATTAACGCAGCCGATCTTGAGCAATATTTAAAATATATCAAACTATGAAAATTCATTTGTCTCCCTTGTTAGTTTTGTAGATTTATCCAACCTGATCTCTTAGAATGTAATTAACAACATTACAGGGTGATTAAGTTCTCGGATATCACCATAACTCACATCCATACTCTCAGCTAGATCCTCCTCATCGGAATCGACCACCGATTCGACCAGGCCGGAGAGATCAATCTCTTCGGCCTCCAGGGATGAGCCATAGACAGAGGCCATTGTATCGCTGCCGCTGTATGCTGAACTTGTATCACTTGAATGTGAACCACGATTGCATTTTTGATGTAATTCCGGTCGATTGATTGTTGAACCGCCGCCGTTGCCAGTCCCAGTGCTGGCTGTATTTGTGGGTGGATACTGAATGGAGATGGAATGTTTGTTAATTGGCTAACAATAGGACTCAAAACACATGAAGGAAATGGGCATTGCTACTCACATGATGTCTGATATGATGATAGGGATCCATTAGGCGCTGCTACGGCATGTCAGCCCCCTTCCAGTTGATATGTCTGAGTGTGGGTGTGTGTGTGTGTGTGTGTGTGTGTCTACAAACTGAACTTTAGACCCTAATGAGGACTAAGAGAGATCTGAAAGAAGAGGAAATTATAAATTAGTTGATAAGTCATGGTCATCAATTTTTTCTTCTTATTTTAAAGCATTGAAAAACGTATGTTTTAATGAATAAATCAAGTTTCTTCAGTAACTTATTAGATAAATATTTAGTCGAAACAAAAATATAGATAATTTATATGGGTAAAATGTAACCAAAAACTTGTATTAGATAATTAAATTAGAGATTCTAATTGAGGTTTTCTTAGTGACCCATTAATTCTATCAGAATGGTATCAAAATCTATAAACAAAAAGGATTCATTCTCAAAAACAAAACAAAAACTTCATCTATGTTTTTAAGTGATTGTAGAATTTCCATTTGTTAACAATTAAATGATCTTAAACTAAAAAACAATATTAGAACTCTAGTTTCATTGGTTTGGGAACAGCGTGTGATTGAAGGGGTGGTCTATTCAAGTGATGAGGAGTGTACGGACTAAGAATATACAAATAATCACTAGGAGTATATGTTTTCGGGTATTAAAACATTGCAAATCAGAGATTTGCTTGAAGAAAAGGTGGATGAACTTAATCCACCCGTATTTACCACAAATAGCATCGAATATGTATATGCTGGTTCCCTCACTTATGTTTGCACTTTGACACCCTGGTGACCCCTATCAATCGAGGTTGCGTTGCCTCAAGTTGTCTCTTTGCTATTTTAATAAAATTTTGTGAAATGATCAATACTAAATACATCAAAGTTTATACCAAATATGAAAACGATAGCTTAAAGAATGTGGGAGTAATAAAAGGGCATTTGGCAAACATTTAAACTAATTTTATGCGGCGCTTATATAACCGATATAAATAAAATAACTCTTTAACTAATATATATAGAGTAAATGAGTTCAAGGTTTGAGAAATTATTTTATTTCATCTCTTGCTAGTTCATTGTTTATTTTTACAACTCATTCTTATCGTAATTTATTCATATTTCATTCATGTGGTTAATTCATATTTCCGCTTTCTCATGGATATACAAATTGTACGAATACAAATTTATGAATGAATGAATAATCAATCAAATATATAAGTATAACAATGTTTTAGTTTAATTTTATAATGTTCAACAACAATTTTATTCACTTGTTTATAGGGAGATGATCAAAAAAAGTTTTTAAGTGCTCGAAATAGTTTAATATAAAGTTTTTGTGAGTTTAAATGATTTTAACTGAATTAAATGATTGAAATAAAATAAAAACAACTTTTTTAAACTTTAAATGGACTTTGAAAAAATTAAGATTGATAACACTCCTAAATTTTTTTAGAAACAGTTATAATTGACAATTGAAAATTAACAACCGCAAAATTAAGTTGGATAACAATTTTAAAAGCTTTCTTTTTGAGATTAAAATTGTTAATCAATTGTACAATTGGAAAATTAATCCACTTGTATACGTAAATCGAAAATTATAACTGATTAAAATTCTCTTGCTACTTGTTGATAATTTTATTTAAAGATTTCATTCCGTTAATCTGTTGACAAGATCTTCCAGTAATAAATTTATAAACAAAAAAAAACCAAAAACAATAAATTGTGCAAAAAAGACAAACAAACAATATCTGTGAGATTATATTGGTCAACATTGGATTTTGCTTTTGTTTTATCAGTTGGTTTTTTTTTTTGTTTTGCGGTTGTTTTTGCTTGTAACACACTTTCATTTTTAGCAACAACAACGACAAACAAAAACAATGCCACCCAATAAATTAAGTTAAAACAAAACCGAAATAAAAACAACAACAAAAAATTCTCATGCAATTTGAAAAGGCAGCGCTGCCACGGCCAGCGTCAACGCCAACGCAGGCGGCGTACAAGAAAATACAACAAAAAAAAAACACTGTTGTGTGTGGGAGCCAAAGACAGACACACGCACACGGTATGCTTAGAAGTATTGGTGAGCTTGATTGTTTTGTGTGTGTATATGTGTGTCTGTGTATCCGTTTCTGTGTGACGGGGGCGAAGCGACACAGAAAAAAAAACGAAAATGAAAATTGTAGGCGACAACTTCCGTTCGCTGCTGGATAAGGCAATAATAATAATAATAAGAGCATTGCAAAATCAAAGTGTAATAAATAAAACACACTCGGCACACACACACACACAGATAGATACGCACACATACACATGCAGAACCAGCCACACAGACACTAAATATGGGCGTGTTTGTACAGTTCAATGCGTTTTAGCTCTACAGAGCCAACCCCCTTCCCCGTTGCCCATGTCTATGTATACATATATGAATGCACCGCTTCCTTTCCTTTCCTTTTGCTTATAAATATTTCTGCACTTTGCTAATTATACGCACTTTTTTATGTTGTAGTTGTTGTTGTTTTTGCTGCTGCTGCGTTAACTCTCTTTGCCCTTTTTTGTTGTTGGTTGCTGTTGCTCTTTGGTCAACTTTTTTTTAGCCAGCGTGTTGTGTGTGTATGTGTGAGTGTATGTGTATTGGTGAGTTGCGCATTGTTGGAATTTCTTTTTCTTCACACACACACACGCGCCCGTTACTTCACATAAACATCAATCGAAAAATTGTCTTCGTTTCTATATCTATAATCGTATAGATTTTATTTATTTTTAAACGCACTCGAATATTATATTTTTATTTATTTTATTGCACTTTATTTAGCTTGCAAATTGGAGAGAAAACTTAACAGTATCGCCTACGAGCTAACAGACTCGAAAATGCGTTAACAGAAAGCGAGCAGCAATTAACAGAATACTCAAAAACGGTGAGTACTGTTAGTTAACAGACTCAACAAAGTGAGTACTAGTAATAACAGCCTTGAGTTGGTAAACTGAAATTGATTGCATACATTTAGAGCGTTCTAACGGAAATTTTTAAATTTAAATTTATCGTTTGTCACATTCGGAAAGATAATATTTATTTATTTCTGAAATTAACCTCTAGTTAGACAAAAACAGTTTTAGCTAAGATGAACTTTTTTTGAAGAAAAATAGTAAATCTCATCTGTTCCGCAATTAGGGCAAAGAATTAGAAAGCGCCGAAATACCATTCCTTTGATCTCCAAAGCATTTAATGTTGATTAAAAATTAAGTTAAATAAGAGTCTCTTAATCGCACAAGCATAATTTTTTAATATTAATTTTATATTAAATTTATTAGTCAAAAATTTAAAGTAATTTTTATTTTTAAAAGTGGGTATATTATATTGTAACGTTATCTGACTAAAAACTGTAAGCCTAAATGGTATTTTAATTGCATTTCTTATTGCCTTAAGAAGCAAATTAAATTTTCAGTGGCTCATTTTACTTTGTGAAAATTTTTTTCACCAAGATTGATTTACCTGTCTGGTAGACCAAATCATTTTTCACTTCCAACCCCTTAAATGAGACATCTGCTCCATTTCTATTAGTATAAAAAAAACCGAAGTCTACTTTTTTCCCACTCCAAAACAAAAATCTAGAAAAAAAGGAGCAAAGGAAAATTGTCCACCAAAAACACAAACAAATTTTTATTGAAAGTAGTGAGCCCCATGGGAGTTAACCCCACCCGACACAAGGGGCAGAGTGGAGAAAGGGGCTTTTGGGCTGTGTGTACCAATTTCAATAAGCTGCCTCTTCGTCTTAATGCAAAGCAAGCGACTTAAATGCATGTTTGAGCCATTATTGATGACCTTAAGAGAGGAAGCCCAACCCAATGAACCCCAGCTAACCTTACGGCCACTCCCCACCCTTCCCCTTGCCGACCCCCGTACTTTCCCGCACAACAAACATATTTGCGGCTTGCTTCAGGACCCACGCACAAGGTTGTGAAACTAGCGCAACGAATGCGGGGAATGCGAATCCTTCGAAGGGTGCGAGGACGGACACGTGGCTAAGAAGAATGCCGCATAGGAAAGGAAGAAGAAGCAAAAAATAATAAACATAAAAAAGCGAAGAAGAAGACGCAAATACAAACGCAAATCCTTAAGGCGCAGTGGGCTAGTTTTTTTTTGCTTTATCCTTTTTACTCCCCTGACCTCCCGTGTCCCCTTCCCTGGTTGCTGATGACTTCAGGGTCCCCAAGGTGTTCCGCAAATGCAACGCGACATGGCTTACCCACTGACATCCTCTGCATTTTTATGGCTTTCTGTGAAATATTACATTTTCCAATGTTTTCTTTTCACTATTAAAGCGCATAAATATGAATGAATAAATGAAAAAACAAATAAAAATGCATTAAAACTTTAAGATTTACAAATATTGAAGCGTCCTTGTTTTAACAATGGGTTAAGAGCTATCTGAATATAATGATGGTTTATATGATAATATAATATAAAGACTTTTCCCTGACAGCGTCGAATGTGGTCTGGTGTGTGACTCATAAGATCTTTCAAGATGTCCTTTACCTATAAATAAACAGATTAAATCGGCTTTTGAGTGGATTATTGAAATCTGCTCTAGGTATAGACCAAAGGTTCCGCAATTTCACAGATTTCGGTTGGCTGTTACATTTCTAATATAATCCCAAAACTCGGCAAAATTAGTTCTTAGACAAATCAGCAGACCTCCAGTTGAGTCTCCCGTGGAGTCTGGGTCCACTTTGGGAGGACGATTACTGGTTACGCAGATGTTGCTATGGTCTAGTTTAGAAAAGAAAGTTTGGTCTTTGGAAAATGGTATTTATTTTGGAATAGGATTAAAATTCTTCAGAACTAACTATATATAATACGAAAAAAACTCGGACGAGGCGAATGTTCTATTTTATGCATACCAAAATTAAGGAAAATTGTTGAGTTTTTTTTATCGGATGTAACACTTTCCTACATTACATCGAATAAACGTAGTTGAAGGTGTTTTAAATGGTAGATCCAATCAATTTCAACCAAAAATACAGGTTTGATTTTATGTTCATTCATCCATTTCAAGAATTTCCTGCATTAATGCAATGAAGTTTAGAGGAATTCCTAAAAGATTCAGATGTATTTTATTCTTTGGGTTCTTTGCTGCACTTCGAAAACTGTCCGAATTGATTGAATTGAGAATTTATTCCATCTGGGGTCTTTGAGTGTTTGGTAGTTTCTTATAAGTTGGCCAATTTATTCATTTGCCATTGAAACTGGCTGGCGCCCCTCCTCCTGTACCACCCACTTTATATTCGCCCATTCCCTTTTGGCATTTGTTTTTGTTTTTCTAACCTAACCTAAATCTCTGAGCGCATTTGTTGCTGCCGGCATTCCATTCCATTCTCTTCAATCTCTCTTTCCCCATTTTGTTCTCTCATCTTGTTTGCTCTTTTTGGATTCGTATGCGTCGTATTCTGGCTTTTCCCTTTCTGGCCTTTGCCTCCTTTTGCTTTTGTTTTCGTTTGCTTACAATAAAAATCAAAGATTGCGTCTGGGATTTTGTTTTCGCAAAACCTTAAAAGAAAACCAAGTCAAATAAGCAAACCGCCTCGAGGGACACGGCAAAGGGTCCGGGAGGAGTGGTAGGCGGAGGAGGAGGAGGAAAAGGAGGAGAATGATATTTGCTTTAGTTTCCAAATAATAACTTATTGATTTATATGGCAACTTTAAATTCAAGTAAATATGATATAAAAAACATTTTCTCACTCTTCGCACATCTTTTCCAATTAGCTACAGAAACAAAAGAAAGAAAGAAAGCAAAACAAAATAACAGATGAAGGAAAAATCGTGGAAATCCCCAGGAAAAACCACACAAATAATTACGTTTTTGGCCACCGAAACACAGCTGGAGGCAGAACGGGACCGAACAGAACAGAACTAAACGAAATGTAACGGGACCAAACAGAACGTCGGTGAACAGACAAGGAAAAAAACAAGGAAGACGAAGGAGAAGAACCGTTATAACAATGCTAAAAGGAAGAAGTAGTAAAAATGTGTAACTTCCGTTAGAGGATTAAATGGGTGTGTTTGTGTGTATGTGTGTGTGCGTGGGTGTGCGGATGTCAAATTGGCACCAGAGATACAGGGAACAAATAGAAGAAGAAGCAACAGCAGGCAAGGGGGGTGGTGGGAGCAGCAGCTACCAGAGCCAAGAAATGGCAAATCTGTCTGTAATTGAGCTTGAGAGTCGCAGCTGTTTGGCGGATTTAACAATGCGTTGATGATGAGCCCGGGCAACTGGGCCCACCTAAAGCCCCTTATACGCCCCCTCCCAAATCTTTCAGTCCACCAACAACCTGCTCGACAACAGGCGGGGAGGGGCAAATGCACAGTGGGCGACCAATTTTAAGTCACATACTGGATGAATGAAAGCCGATGGATTTGTTTTCTAACTATTGCAACGAATAATGTCCGTAGAAATAGATTTTGGTGACTACCTTAAAGGGACTGCAACTTGGCACAGGAATATGTAGTATAGGCTTATAATTTACATATGTATATGTAAACATATGTAAATGTTCAACATTTTTAAGCTATATCTATAAAATTACAGTAAAATAATTTTTATCCGGATCAACTGAGACCGCATCGTATCCGAATAATTAAAATTGACATAAAAGACTATATACTTTGAGAAATAAATCACTTATAAGGACTCTACAATCCTTTTCATTATGTACTTACTTACCTATATTTCACAATGTGTAATTAAATATCTAAAATAATGTTATTTGAAAAATTGTTCTAACCGTAAAAAACAACATAAGAAATATAAATATTTGAACTAAATGAATAAAATTTCGGTATTCTCTTATCCGAACAATTGGAATTGGGATGACCAGATAATAAAAATCTGGAGAACTAGTATCCAAGATAATCGGATACCCAAATAATTGGTATTCGGAGATTTGAAATCCGGATAAATGGAATCCTTATAGGTGGAATCTGGAAAATGGAATATCTGGATAATTTAATTTCAAAATGTTTATCCAATGTTTGCTCCACTGTGCCATGCCTCTGGCAGCAATTTGAATTAATAAGTTTATTATTTTCTATTTTGCCGTATTCTCGTAGCACTTGCTGCCCGGTGTTGGCCGACATAAGCAGCGGATTTGTATTTTATGTTATTTAATTTGTTCAGACTTCAGTGAAGGATACCGAAGGGGGGGAGAGAGAAGGAGTGGCGGAGGAGGGCGAGGTGTGGCTGGAGTCAGGTGCTTGTTTTGGGGCCAAGGATTTGTCGTACTCGAAGGCTGGATGGTCTCATCTGTTGGCCTGCTCGCAGCGGCTCAAAGTCTCATTTAGTTTTTAGGATTTCACCCAAAGGGGGGAGGGGCCAGAACCGACATGAAAATTGAAAAGAATTTTATTTCGGTTTTTGTTTATTTTCGCTTTAAGTGTACTTAAGATTGTTTATTTGACTTTTTCTTTTACTCGTTTTGCTTGTTTTTGTTTCATGCTGCAGAATTCTTAAGCATAAAATTTAAATTGTTTATTCATAATTTGTCATTTTGAATGCGCTTACATAACTAAATGTTCATTTTTCGTTTTTCAGATTTTCTTGTATTCTTTTTTTTTTTTTTGAATTTTAAACATGATTGTGCTCAACGTTTTGTTTCCATTTTTTCTTCGGTTTTTAGTTTCCAGAAGATGAAAAAATGAATAATAAAATTTAAACATTTTTCGTTGCAAGTGAAACGATTTTTATTTTTCCATCAAGTTTAATTTAATTTTGCAAAATTATTTAAATGAATTGAATATATTTATTTTTTATGCATGTAAGTGATTTTTTTTTATTCCAAAATTGTGGTTTTTGGAATGTGATAATTCATATTCATATTAAATTTGAAATTATTTAGACTATATTTAATTTTAAGTTATCGTTTTCTTGTGACTACAGCGAAACCTTTTTAAAGCTTTTGAAATTAATTTTCTTTTTTTTTTTTTAAATTAGAAATGAAAATTAGCAGAGAAAAAGGCACAGGGGGAAAATGAGAAGAGATTTTTCATTTTGTTTTCGATTTCGACTTTGATATGCGTCTAATTGACTTGAAATTATAGATGTTTGTTGGCTTAATTAGCTATTTAGTTAAGCAGTCTAAAAGTATTTAGTATTTTTTTTTGCTTGAGAGAAACATTTATTGTCGAAATTATACGCAGGTTGTCAATTTTGAGAGGATTCTACAGGTTGTCATATAAATATATAGATTCAATCTTCATTTCATTCTCTTTTCACATATGTATGTATGTACAAACATTGAAAGCAAAAATTATATTCGAGTTGATTACAGATATAGATACATTTATATATATAGTTAGATTTTAGTATAGATAGAGACAGAGAGCATTCAGGTGGAGGAGCGATAGGTACACACATATGTCAATGTTCTTTTTTTCAATTCTATTTGATAGAATACACATACACGTACGAGTAACTACAGATACGTAAGCCTTATCCATAAGATATTTCAAAACCAAAATATATACAGTTTAGATTAAGTTTTTTTTTTTTTTTAATTTATGTTGTAAGCTATTGACTCGAACTGGAACTTAAGTGCTAAGCTAACTTTAAGCATTACCTGTGTCTTACCATTCAAATGAACCATTCACCATTTTATTTATACGAATATTTTATATAGAAGAAGATTACTCTAACCACAAGATATTTTCAGTAATAAACTAATAATTAATTGTTTTCCAATTTGCAATTAGTTTTTAACTTAATAAATCAACGATCTTAAAATTGTCAATTTTTTTTGCCAATTTCTATCCTAAAACTTAAAAAATTATATATTAATAATTATTAACAGAGATATATTAATTTTCTAAATATAGTTGAATATAGAATTTTTATTAGCTCTTTCAGAAGCAGAAGATTGAAAGGACATATGAATATCTAATTAACTAGTCTTTCGGTTTAAATTTTTGATATATAAATATCTAAATTCAACTAGTCTTTCGGTTTGAATATTTTGATATTTCAATCGTCTCTCATTTGGACAATT
The DNA here is from genome assembly GCA_018150735.1 of Drosophila sp. 14030-0761.01. NCBI lineage: Eukaryota > Metazoa > Arthropoda > Insecta > Diptera > Drosophilidae > Drosophila > Drosophila sp. 14030-0761.01. The sequence continues at coordinate 47,321 of JAECWO010000088.1, forward strand.
GGTTTCCGTTTTTGTATGGAAAAATTTTCTCAAGATAATTTTTATAAATGAACATTAAATGGTAAGTTAAATTTTCAGCCTGAAATTTTTTAAAATTAATACAACTAAATTAGTTGCAGTTCCTAACTCAAACATCCATTCAATATTGGGTAACGTTCTATAAATAATAGCTGATTTACCAACTAATCAATTTTGAGTTTCTTGGATCTTGGATTGGATCTAACTGGCTTTTCATTAATTTTCTTGTTCATTTTTTGAATAAAAAAAAAAAAAACTTAATAATGTTGTTTTGCAAGCTAATATTTTAAGGTAAATCGACATGAGATTTTGCAATAATAAAAATTAGAACAATTTTAAATTTGCTGGTCTAAAAATGCTTTCGAAAGTTGACAATACTTTTGTTTAATTTTTGATTCCTGAATACCGTTTTTTCTTCTTTAAATGCATTCAATTTCGAAACTAATTTACAAGTAGTAAATCCTAAAATACTAAATTTGATTCCAAGTATTTTTATAAAAAGACAAAATAACCGAAGAAAATTTTGAAAATTGTTATTGTTAATTTGAAATTGAATTGATAATTGGTTAACCAATGGAATTAACATTCGGAATTCCTATTTGTTGTTACAAATACAGTTGAAAAACTTTGGTAAGTTATAATTCTTTTTTAAGAACACAATTTAGAACTTATCTGTTGAAAATGTTTAATAGAATTCTATTTTAATTAAATTCAAAAAACAATTTTAAACTAGCATTAAAAATAAAACGAGTTTGTTATATATTCCATGCAGATCTTTTGGTTAGAGTATCTTCAGCTATGACTAGCCATACAACTGTGATTTTGCAGTTCATTTTAAAAATGCATATTTTGTTTAAATGCATTTTTCATTTAAATGCATAAAATACGCATATATTTTTGTAGTTTTTTTTTCGTGTGTTTTGCTTTATGTCATTTTGCATATTTATAATATTTTATATGTTTGTATATTTGTATATGTATTTGTGTTTCAAATGTTTCACTAAAATCGTGTGGATTCCTTCTTTTTTTATGATTCATTTTTACATTTGCTTTTTTTTTTTTTCTTTTTTAGATGTTATGACTTCAATACATCAGCGTTTGGGTTTGGGGCTTAAAACCTAAATTCTTGCGCTGTAAAAACAAATGTATTTCCCGGAAATTGGGTCGAGTTGATTCGTTGCGTTGCCAACATTCGCACATCAGATCGTAAATTTCACGCGGACAGTTGACTGGCATTGGCAAAAGTTCCTATCAAAAAAAAAAAAAAAACCAGCAAGTTAGAGACGAGATTTTACTTCCACATGTGGGAGAAAGTATATATAGTATTTTATATACATATGTATATGGAGATGTCAATGATGGACGAGCGGGCAAGAAATTGTGCCATTTTACTTACATGCATTTTATCATCTTGATAGATATGTCCAATATTTTCAATAACATTCGCATCGCTCATATGCTCGTAGGGCTGCTCACGGGCAAATGTCAATATCTCCCAAAGGGCAACGGCAAATGACCAAACATCCGACTTGGTTGTGAATTTACCCTGCGAAATACAAATGAAATTCAATAAAAGTTATAAAAAATCTACAAAGATGGGTATCAAGTGGGTTAAAGTTGAGTGTAGATTTGAATAGCTTGTTGGAAAATATCTGCCTCATTATTTTGTGAGAGTTAAAGGGGAAAAAACGCCACAAAATGAAAAATTCAATGAACTTCAAAATGAATTACCAAGTGGAAAAACAAATGAACTTTGAAATGAACTACCAAATGAAAGACCAAGAGAATGATCAAATGAACAACCAAATAAACTTTAATGATGGAATATACGATCAAAGAACAACAAAATAATGAAGGGGTAAGGTTCAAAAGCCAAAAAAAGCACACATTCTTGATCAAAGATCAAATGAATTTCGAAATGAACTAACAAATGAATGAAATACCGAGTGAATAATCAAAGAAATAAATTAATGAACTGTTAAACGAATGACTAGAAGAGTGAGTTAAATAAAAAACTACTCATGAATGAATTAGTTTTTAAAGTGAGTTACTCATTAGCGTCTCATTTCCTTAGAGGCAGTTCATGACTTTTCAGCTAATACTTTTCTTTTACCGTTGATGGGTATCTTTTTTGGGGGTTGGGAGGCTGGGGGATTGGTTTTTCTATTGCCAAAGGCCTTTTGATTTTGTTTACATGCTTTTGGCTTAAGGATTATGTGGTTCGCTCGCTTCTCCCCTCGCTACACACACACACACACACACAGACACAAAAAACCTATTCATGTGCACAAATATCCGTTAACGCAACTTTTGCGCTTTTTAATACACAGCACCCCGGCCAAAACCCCTTTACACACCATCCTCTTCCCCCATCCCCCCTGGCTCTGTGCTACTGTTACTTGTACGTTCATTTAGCCCCAAAGGCAATGAAAACCTCTAAAAGCAGCTTCTACAACAACAACAGCAACAGACCAAAAAGTATCTACAACATTTCGTCCTATCCATATCTGACTAACACATGATGGGTTAGAGAGGGCTGGGGGTGGATTGGAGTGGGGGGGGCCATTGGTTACCCCTTTACATACATATTTCCTCTCGGGCAAACTTCATGCATGTCGTTCTCTCTCTATTCGTTTGTTTGTTTGTTTGTGCAAATGTTTTGTGTTGTCTGCCTTCAGTTGAGTTCGGTTCTCGTTTCTCGTGTAGTTAATTAATTTATTTAGTGCGGTTTTTCGCTCTGGGATTTATAAAATATTTTACTCGGTTTCTATTATTTTTTTCATTTTCGTTTTTGGTTTTTGGGGTTTTTTTTATCTATCGGTTTTTTCTTCTCTGAGTTAAAAGCGCAGAAATTTTTACTCTACTTTTTTATACCCTCGCCACACACAGCATATTTAGTTTGTTAAAAAAGAAACGCATTTCCGACTTACATTGTTTAGTTTAATATGATTTGTTCATCTGTCTCGAATCTCTCAGCTTTTTAATCTATAATATTGAAATTTCACACAACTATTATCTCATAGGTATCATATGCAGGGGGGCATAGAGGTGGCAAACTATCGATATAAGAATTGCTAGCTGTCTAGAGGTCAATATTTTATTGTTTTCTTCGAACTTTTCTTTCTTTTTTTGCATGAGTATAAATATTGACCATACCGATTCATAAAGATTTTTAACCAACTACTCACATGAACCACTTAATAAATAATAGTTTTGCCCTTAGAAATAAATTTTAAAAGTGTTTGTATACAATATACCTACAAGATGTGCTAAGTTTCGTATCCAAAAGTTGTAATCAATGTACTCAAAGCATAGTTAACTAACAATTTTTCCAGAGTTGGTGAATAACTTCGAAAATGTGTTTCATAATGTCGTGAGAGGATCTTATCATCACCTGAGAGAGATTTAGTCAGAGAAGTCTACTAGATCATAATAAACATATTGATTTAAATAGAGCAACATGTTTAAAGAAGATCTAAATATTCCAGTTTACCAATTATTGTCTTAATTTCAACAATTTTCCAAATTCAGACTGCCTAGGCCAATTACTCTTTTTCTATACTATTTTTTTTTAAAATTTTGACCACATTTTATTTTGATTTAAAGTTAAAGAATTTTCACAATACAAATTATACAATTTTTTTCGATACTTTAAACAATGTTAATTTATTTCATCAAAATTGTATCGTTTGAGATCGTTTTATTGCCTTTTTTTCATTTAGCACTTTTATTTAAGACCTTCACCAAATCGAAATTGTATATACTAGGCACTACAATACAACAATTGAGCAAGAGAATAGAAACTTCGTCTTAGTTGAGTTTCCACTGGTTTATCTTATGGTCTGCCAAATGATTATTTTTAATGGTACTTTCTTTTTTTTGCCTCAAATTTTTTCAATAGAGCCAAATTAAAGTGGTCTGTTGGCATTTTGGCTGTGAGACTTGTGAATGGTAAGGTTAATGTACTCTATGAGTATTCGTGAGTTAATTGGTTGGCATATTAAATGTGGAATGTTGGCTTAGTTAGGCCTGACTATCTTTTGAAATGGTTTTGAGCTACCACAAGGAAATAAAGATGCAAATTAATGGCACATTTGACAGGTGGAATACAATTAAAAATTTATGACTCATAGTTAGACCCATATTGAGATCTTAATTAAGCCAGTCAAGTTTAACTTTTAAATAATCTATACCACATTATCCCTAAATTCCTTGACTATTGATTTTATATACCTAATTTTGTCGATACTCGTAATAGCAAAATATACCAAAAAATATCTAAACTTAAATTCACAAACTTTTAACTTCAAATTCATTAATAGTATTTTACCTTTGAAAATACTCTATATTTGAAGCATTTTAAAGAAGATAAATGTAGGTAGCAAATGTTTGAGATATCTTGACAGTTTCCATTACGAACTCTGTCTAATTGGAACACTTCATAAGTTTACCTTTTGCCATGGAAAAGAAAACGAAACGAAACAAATGTAGGAACAAACTTAGAGTAGTAACTATCATAACAAACATAAATCATCTGACTTAACTGAAAGGAGCCAAACAGAGAAAGCAAATTAAAAATAATTAACACAATTACAACTTATTTTTCTTTTTTTTTTTTGCCGTCAAGTTGCTGCAGGACCCGCGATGCCTATACTATACTTTCTAGAGAACGAACGACAAGGACGTACCAAACGAACGAACACTGTTCATTAATTTTTAATTATAAACTTGCACTTCAGCGCACATTTCACATTTCATTCATCTTTCACAAAAAAAAAAAAAAAACGAGTAGGAAAAAGAAACGTTGGCAAGGTAAACGAAATGGCTAAAAACTGAACGAGTGGAAACGTGGAAACACTTACCCGTAGAACACTCTCCCAGGCCATCCAGCGTATTGGCATCGGTTGGGTTTGACGTCCCGTTGTGCCCTCCAATTGGCAATAGTCCGACGCATAGGCCGAACGATTTATCACAGTGCCAATGGAGCAGACCTTGACGCTCAGCTCGGGGCCAATGATGCAACTCCTGCAAGAACGGAGAAAGAGAGTGAGATTGCATCAAAAATCGCAATTGAAAATTCAATTAAAAATACCAGAAATTAAATAAACAAACACTTCCGCAGGCGAAAAAGGCAAGCGACAGGCGAGAACGAGGAGAGTCGGTCAGAGTCACATGGATGTGCTCCTTTTGCTGACATGAGTTGATTGCTTCACCCAAAAGCCATCCTCTTACTCCGTCCTCTGCCTCATCATCACAGCAGCGTCGCCGTTCTTATCGTCCTTGTCCTCCCAGTCATCCCAGTCGCCGTCGTCGCATGCATTTCAAATGAGCGTTGACTTCTGACAAAATCAACCCCCCCACGACAGTTTTTGCTACTCTGAATCTACTTTAAAAAGGGGTTGCACATGGAGCTGAAGCTCATTTACTCTATCCACTGAGGGGGTCTCTATAAGTTTCTAAAAGAGTTGGCCAGATAAAGACATCAATTGCAGACAAAAATCTAGATTACTTCGGTGATCAAAGATGTTTTTCTATTGATTTGGTTGAGGGAATTCCATTGTCAATTTTATAACATTTTCTTTTGCTTTAGAATTAGACGGGAATATAGGCAAGAAGCAACTATTGGAGCTTAGATAAGTTCTTCCTGGAATTTGACAAGTCAGAACTCCTCTTCATCGAATTTTCTTTTTATTCATTGTTATTAGTGACGGTTTACTATCGATAACGCAAAAAATACGATATCGATAAGACCCGCTAAAACAATTTAGCGGTTTTAGCGGAATGTTAGCTACTGTAGTGACATTTTTCTTTGAGACAACTTCGTTTTCTACTGTTTATTATAATCCTAAAATCAGTATTAAGATATAAGTTATGTTATTTTTTTTTAAACATATTTCATAAAACATTGAATTATTTTTGCTTTTGTCTATATAATCATAGACTAAAATCTGACGACATGCCAAATTTAGATGTAAGTAAATTTTTATAAAAAATAAAACTTCAATAAATGTTGCAGACATTTTTTTTTTAATAAATCAAACTTCCTAAAAGAAGGCCTAAAAACGAAGCAACACTTTGGGAAAAATTTCAAGAAAAAAATGTTTATACCGTTTCCATGAAAATCTAGGAAAGCTGGAAAAATCACGAGATACCAAAGAAAAATGATCTTGAAACCTAAATTTCTTATGTATCTAGTCTGATTAAAACGAACGTATAATAAAGAAATATTTCTAGCTAAAATTTCATGTAATTAATTAATTAATTTTTTAAAAAATTTATCTAAAATTTGTAACCGCTTTGCTTATATAAAAGCAATATAATAAATGGAATAGTTTGATTTTGTCTCAATATATAAAAGTGGTTTTTGACAGTTGCAAATATTACTATTTAAGAAGATCGATCTTGAAATTAAAACTGACCAAGTGCGAATTTTTAGATTTGGATATATACTATATAGAACTATAAAAATGAAAAGGCAAAGGATCAGTTTTAAGGGTGTCACCTATTTTTCAAAGCTCTATATAAAAATACAACCAAATTTCCTTCCAATCGTAGAGTTCCACTTGGTTAGTTTTGGTTGTTAGTGACTTCTTGTTGTTAATTGTGGGGGTAGGGTAAGGGTATTCAGCTGTCATCTAGTGCTTGGGAGTAGCCCTCTCTTACATTCTTGATATTTGTTCTTGCTTGAGGGCTTTGGCATGGTCGGATGGTTGGTTGGTTGGGTTGGGAAAACAGATTTCACCGTTCGTTCGTTGTTTGGAAGCTGCCAAGTGGTCAGTTTGCTGAAAGCGCCCTCAGGGCAACCAGAAACAGTTTGACTGCTTTATATTTTTCATATTATTGTTTCACTCGAAACGCCCCCCGTCCAAATCCTTGGGTAGCAAACTGTCCAAAACGGAACATTCAGGCATGACTGAAAATGACAATATATGTAGACCAAAGCGAAGTGAATGGAATGAAACCATGAATTGGTAAATACAATCAACATTTGATATTTGGTTAGAGAGTTAAGCAAACCGTTTGAGGTTATGATGACGGATGACATACCTTCGAGAGTAGAATTTGTGAATTTGTGGGGTTGGATTTGGATAAATCTTATCGATACCCCATAAAACATCTGTAGCAATATCAACGAAATTCATTAAGCAAAATGTAATCAAATATGCAGAAACTAAAACCAGTTCAAGAAATCTGTCAAATTATCATCCCTTAGTCTGAAACTTCTGTGAAATGGGCATTACACATAAGCAGACAGGTCTGTTCTCCGTCTGTCTGTACGTCCGTCTCTTCGCCTGACGTGCATAATTTCCTGTTGTTTCGTTTTGGGCTCAAAGAGGATATGAAGTGCTGTCATATTACAAATAAAAAAAAAAATACAACTGAAAATCGCAAAAACCACAGTGGGAAATGGTTGCCAGAGTTTCTGATTTCGATTTCCAAGACTTTGCTTGGTGGATAGGTAACAATTGAATTTGTGTTGAGTGAAAGGTTTAATTTTCCACTGACATGCAATGATGATGATGTTTGCTTTTGCTTTATATGGGTGGAGAGTGAGACAGAGAGAGAGAGAAGAGAGGATTTGGGGATCGGATCGTGTGTTGCCTGTTGAGTGAGTAGTTAAGTAGGCTTGTCTAGGCTTGTTTATGGATATTGGATATAGGGCTAGAATTGCCATTTTCTTCAATGCTCTTGACATGCATTGACAGTGACACTGACACGTGTCGGCGGCACTGTGTAAGACGACGACAACAACAACAACAACGACGAAGGGTGCTACCAATTACACTCCACCCACTCAACCATCCATCCACCCACTCACTCCCCTCTTATGTCTGTTGGCTGTCTTTAAGTTTCGTTTAAATGGCCCCAGGGCAGTTCAATTTAACCAACCAAACTAACCCAATTTATGTGAAAGTCTCTCTCGAATTTGGTTTTATTTTTACATGTTTTTTTATGATTGGTTTTCTGTTTTTTTTTTGTTTTTCTAGAAAATGTCGGCCTCAAAAAAAAAAAACTAACCTCAATTAAAATGCTGGAAAAAATGTTCTAAGCCGCCCAACAAATGGTTAAAAGCATTTTGTGCAAAAACGAAAAATAAAATTGCCAAATTGCAACTATAATACTCTAGTATTAACAGGGGCATATGGGCAAAATATCGATCAATGGATATTCTTATTTGCAAGTCGTTGATTTGTGTAAAAATGTACTTATAATTTATAATTTTAGCTCCTTCCTAGGAGCTCCCGTTTATTAAAAAAAATTTTGAAATTTGTGATTAAAATTCATTTGATTTAAGCTATGAACTGAAATCAGATGATAATTATTCTCTTTGTAATAGTATTTACTGAGTCACATATTTAAAGCTTAAGAGTTTGAAACTTGATAAGAGATTTGAAAAGATGCTAAATAATATTACTCATACCACATGTTGTAATAAACAGGGGCAAATATAGTCCAAAAAAAAAACGCTATGTTAAATAAATGTTAAGCAGTTGGATAAAGAATATATACCGACTTTTTGTCTAACATGAATTACTCTTTAATTACAAATAATATTTTTCATTCTTTAATATTTTGTGCGAGAATCAATCTAACAAAATTTAAAGTTTAATAACAGAAGCAAGGGGCAGAATAGAGGGACGTAAAAAAAGGAAACACTGACTTAAATAACTATAAATTTTCTGCCAAGGTTAATAATAAAGAAGAGTTCGTATTATTCGGAATCTCGACTATATCTGCATAGGTGAAAATCGGAATAGTCGGATAAATATAAATTAATGTTATAAATTATATACTTATCTTGATAAAATAAATCACCTAAGGGACACCAAAAATAACTTAAAACATAATCGAAATAATTGTATTGAAATCCGAATAATTCGAAGGCGTATAATTTGGATTTGGATAATTGAAGTCCGTATAATTAAAATACGGATAATTGGAATCTGTACAATTGAAGTCCCGATTGGAATCCGAAAAATTGGTATCCAACTACTTCAACTAAGTCCAACTAATCTTCTCTCTCCTAAGAACTAAAACAAATGCTTTAAAGAAATTCTTCAGCATGATTGATGATTAGTGAAGAATCCATATCCGCATATTCTCTTAAATTTTTAGCTACTGTCATTAGCTATTTTAATGCACACGAGTCTTGAAAATATCTATAAATTTTAATTAGCCGGCGAAAAGTTTACCTTGGCAATCCTTTTCAGCAAAGCTAATGGCAAAACATAACATGCCCATTATTCTCTTCTTGTGTTGGACAAATATATAGTAGATATTGTGTGTGTGTGTGTGGTTTTTTTGCCCCCAAAATATATTGTGAAATGGCTAACAATGGACAATGCAGTAGCGAGTCCTTGCAACTTTCACTAACAAGCTCTCTCTCTCTCTCTGTGTGCGCCAGAAGCAGAAACAAGAACAACATCAACAGAACCCATATATTGTTCTATTTTTTGTTTGGTTCTGCTTTCTATTTTTTACCCAGTTAGCAATTACAAGCATATTAGGTTAACACAAATGCACAACAAAATGTCCTTGGATTTGTGAAAAATACGAGGAATAGGGCGATGGAGGGGGAAAAAACGCGTAGAAAACGCAATAACAATAAATTTCCAGCGACTTGCCTGGGCACTTTGAAAATGTGTCAGAAAAACATATAGTTATGGGTTTTTAGTAGTCGTCGACGACGACGACGACGCGACATCGGCTAAATAAATAAAAATGAAAAAGAACAAGAGAAGAAGAAGGAGAAAATAGAAATAAGGGCCAACACCAAACAGCAAGGACATATAAATGACTTTGGGATTTGGTTTTTCGGGCCTTGTGTTAGTCTCCCCGGCCGGGTTATAAATTAGAAGTACGTGCGGCTAGCTGGCCAGCAGCGGCTTAAAGCGAGTTAATTAAAGTTCCAGACAAAATGACCAAAATGATGGCCATTAGAAACACGCCAGGGACATTAAGTGCATCAACTGAAGTGCTCAGTCAGCCAGTCAGTCAGTTCGCCTCCCTTTGTCTCACAAATGTTCAATAAACTAAGAAAACAAACAATTAAACTCAAGTTTGATGAGGTAGTTCATGTTGTTGATCGAAAGGGTAGTCTGTTCCATGCAACCCCTGTAACTTAAGTAAGTCAAAGGCCTTAAGGCCAAGTCCTAAATACACTTTCAATTAAATGGACGGCGACTGAACTGAACTGAACTGAATCGATGGACACAGAAGAGTTGAATGAATCCTTGATTCAATGCTGGCCTTATAAATATTAATGAAAAGTATTTAGTTTACCAAGCATAAAGAGTCACAGATACTATATGATGAGATTTTGCTTAGTCATTGTGTTGTTTGTAGCATACTTTTGGGAACTTCTATATCCAATTACTATAGCTTATATCGAAAGATATAGTTAACATAGTCACGAAGCAATTAATTATCATTGAAACAGATGGTAAAGTTTATTCTAGATTCTTGAGGGGTGGATTCACCCTCAGATTTTACTAGAGATGATTAAGATTCTGCTGGTCCAGCACGAATACGAAATTAAATTTTAAAGCTTGGCTCAAAACGAATTCATATAAATTCTCTGGGCTATGTTTTAAAATTTCAAGTGAATCAGATTAAAAATAACGTAGATATAGCGATTCAAGCGAGTGGCACTCTAGATCTTTGAACTGTAAGTCTATTTTGTGTAATTTTTTAAGTCGATAAACATCAAGACTCAACTAGAGTTTTGTTCTCTAAACCATTTGAGATGGACAAAATCCTTTTTTATGGTTTTAAAAGTAAAGATACTGATACTTTGCTGTGTAAATTGATCTCAAATATTGATGCAATTCACAGAAAAATATGTTTCAAAATGTATCTGGTTTTATTCTTTAATTCAAATTTTAGAGAAAACTCTCTAAGCCACAGTTGTTCATCCTATAATTTGAACCTTTAAATAGCTAATATTTATATAAATTTTTGAGTTAATGGGGATGTTTTTAAGAATCGCCATCACAAATATTGAGAATGGTTTTCCAAATTTACTTTCTTTTGGCTTTAGCCAACTATAATTATAGTTATACATTGGAAAACCTAAAGTTAACAAAATTCTATCACAAAGTAGTTAATAGCGGTGTAAAACTTTAGTTCTTATTGGCTATCAGAAGTCTTTCCATTTAATGTATTAAATTTTAAGTGACTCATAAACTAAGCAAGTTATATTTAAAAGAAAGCATCTTATTCAAGCAACTATTAATGTGAAAATTCTCACATCTTTTATCGAACACTTCTTACTCATCTAAAATTTATATCTTTTAAGTTACAATTTAAAAGAAATTTGAGGTATGAGATAAAAGTATTTTCACACACTCTGAAGAGAAGAAAAATATTTAAAGTTGACTGAATTTTCCTTGCTTTAATAAATTTCTAAAATATGGTTAAATTATATAGAGAAATTGTACTTTTACTCTTATGAGTAACTGGAATAAATAATTTAAAAACTTAAATAAGATTATTATTATTTAGGTCTTTATGTGAGAAAAATAGAGAAATCGTTGATTCATTCATGAAAATCTTACTCGAAATGTTTGATTTTCTTGGAAACTAATCTTAATACAATTTGACTTCATCCTCATTATACAAATTACTTGATGGCATTTCTGTAAATCGTTAACAACCTTTTTTATGTCACTCAATTTTTGTTAGTGCAACTCGTTGGATTCGCTTTATTCCCCCTTCTGGGTTGGCCTTTGCCATTGCCATTTCCATTTGCAATCCACATTGCAATCGAAAAGTCAATCTATACATTTTGATGGAGCAACTACTTCCGCTTGGTTGAACATTATTTCCTGGTCTGGTAACCCAAGTGTATTCCAGAGTCATTCCCGGCAGTGTCATGACAACGTCAGAGGCAGCAGCTGCTGCTGCTGGGATGCATTCCGCGTTGTCAAGGGTTAAATGCCACACCACCCATGGACCCACCCAGCCACTCACCCATGGACCCGACTCTTCATTTGACCTTTATTGGCAATGGCGTTGCCTTTCCACCTGATCACATTTCACATTTGGTCCTTCCTTGCCGTCATTCTCATTCTCGTTTCCATTTTTGCATGCGTTGACATGTGAAATTGTTGCGCAAGTCCATCCTCACTTCAGGCCATATTTGATGAGAAGAAGTGCAGGCGGCTAGATTGTGGGGTAGGTAAGGGTATTCCCCCGCGGTGTTGATGTTTTAATTAATGGCCAATATGTCAACTGCATTCAAATAGGTTAAATAACCGATAATTGAAGTTGACTAGAAAGAATTGAAATGTCAACTCGAATTCAGCAATTTTGTGTAATATGCAAGAAAAAACCAATCATAAAAAGGAGGGACAGGAGCAGCAGCAGCAGCAGCAAACTGGGCAAACTCTTCATCATAATCATTAGCATACATTACGGGGCTTGACCCCTCAAGTGCTTTACCCAATGGCCTATTATGTGCTTTAGTTCGTTGCTCTATTGGCTTCCTTACTCATTTCGGTTTGTTGTCAAAAGGTCCTTCCACCCCCCACCCCCCTCAAATGATAATAGTTGTTGTTTGGCTCCCCAAACACACACACACACACTACACACACATGGAGCGAGATGTATTGTAGTTGTCCTTCATTCTAGCGTTTCAATTGAGTGGAAGGTCCTGGTTTTGGTCGCTATTCTCCGCTCATAAGCTTATAAGCTCATTTTTTTTTTTTTGGTTTCTTTGCTTTGCTGCTTTTTTTTCTCTCTCTCTTTTTTTTCAATTTAACATCCGTTTTTGTGGCTACAACATGTCCATTATGTTGATGATGTCCTTTGACAATATGCCCCAGCTTTGACAATGGAGTGCCACGGAGCCTGGACATCGCATTCGATGGTTTGGGATGGGATGGGATGGGATGGGCGTGTAATGGTCTAGAGTTTGGCGTTTGTCAATGGATATTGTGGCTAGTATAGTTGGGGACAGTTTGTTGTTGTGTTTCCTTTCTTTCTCCTCTCATGCTGAATGTGAGATGCTTGTGTTGGGGTTTTGTTTCGAAAAGCAAAACGAATTGTAAGTGTAAATGAGGCGGGAGCTTAGGCGGTGGCTCTCTTTTCTATCTATCCCCTTCCCTTTTTGTTTTTTTTTTTTTTTGCATTTTAAGCAGATTTATAGCCAGTGCAAAGGGGTAATAGATGAAGGAATCGACTTTATAAACTGCTTACCCTTCAAATGATTATATTTACTTGAGGAGGTCTTTACGGGCTATAGAAAGTTATGGCTAAACTTGACCCTTTGACCCACATTTGTCTATGTGCTCCTATGTCAACTAACATAATAGTTTTAGTGCCATCGAAATTAATTCTATATTTTGAATCAATATTTTATATATCTGCATGTAAAAGAACTTTTCCTAAATATTTAAGATTCATAATCGAATAATTTATAATTCCAATTATCAGGACTAATTGGGTCTCGATGTATCGTAGGATAATAGGATCCGTATATTCGAAAATGACTTCAAATTAAATATTTTTAAATATCTAAAAATCACTTCACTTACAAGAACATCTTAAAATATATTGAAACTTGGGAAAACTATTCAAAACAATAGTTTTTGAATTTAATAAAAGTACGAATAATCGGTTGGCAATAAAAAATTGAAATGGATTGAACATAAGGCTTGACATATTGGCCCTTTTGATATGAAATTCCTTAGCTCTCTATATTAAGACTTCTCCATTCGGTCAAGAGTTGTTTTATGATATTTAATTAAACGTTTTTATGTAACGAAAGTAAGAGTACAAATTTCTTGGTTTGTTTGATCTTAGAAATGATTGAAGTAGGGCAAGATAAATTTATACCACCCATGATAGTTCTTGGCCAATTTGGTATGCTAAAAGAGGGTAATCCATCATAAATTAGATCTAGAATCAAATAGAATAAACACAAATCACTTCCGCTCATCAGAACCCATTCTAAAGATCTTTCTCCATTCAGAATCTCTAAGAATCTCTCAGTGAGTTTGCTAAACTTCAATGGTAATTGTAGTTTTTAATTAATTTAATATCGATTAATCGATTATAAATCGTTTACTGTTTCCATTCAGTTATGGTGATTTTTTTTTCCATGCATGCTTCCATTCATGTACTCATTACACAAAGCAATCTTGTTCCTAATCCACTACCATGTACCCAATCGTTTCACGCAATACGCCTACTTGGCAGTGCCACGCCTCTTAGTTACTTCATTAGTCTATGCATAGGCCAAGTTGTGTGATGAGTGACGAGGCAACTTCTTTTTGCCGACTTTCCACTTGCAGGCAAACAAAAAAAACAGAAAAGAAAATTTGCATTTATGCAAATCGTTTCGTTGGTAGAGTTCAGTCCCTTCACTTTCACCTGAAGGGGGAAGTGGGCGGAGAGGAAGGGCAACCCCTCCACCTTTGCATTGCACTTGCCAAGTTTTAATTTATGCGCATTTTTCTTGTATTTTTCTAGAGTGCAGAAAAATTTATTGCCTCAACGTTTCACTAATTTAAAACAGTTTTCATTTTCCAAATTTTTAGTGACTCTCACTTTCACTTTTCTTTCGGTTTTTTTTCTCCCTCGATTTTTAATTAAAATTGGGAGAGTGTATGTGTGTTTGTGTGTATGTGTGTGCCGCCATTTTTATGTTGATTTTATGCAAATGACAATTGATTGAAAATGGCCGTCGAGATGCAGTCGGCATATGAAAATAAATGGATCCTTGTGCCCATAATGGCCATAATATGCCATAAACAATTACAATTTAATAAATTATAGTTTGTAAATATGTAAATAGTCTCGCATGTTGTTGTAATCCACATATATATATATATGTATATATATATAAATTATACATAATTTTTGCATATTTATAGTTATCTCGATTGCACCAGTGAGTGAGAAAAGAAACAAAACGAAAAGAGAGGAACTCCCAAACAGGGGCTTAAGTAGAACCTACTTAAAGGGGGTTTGCTTTGTCCGATGGGTATTATTCGTATTTTTCAGTATTTTAACTAATCAAAAGAACCTACATATTTACATTTATTATATTCATTCATTATATGCATTGAAATGTCAAGTCAATTAGGTTTCATAAAAATCGGATGCTCTTAATTATCACTTTCTCTAAGCTCTGTAACAAGGGTTGCCAAGTGCCTAACATACATAAAGGATCAAAAAGCTAAAAAAAAGGCTAAATTAAAGATTTTTGGAGGAAAATAGAATAAAATCGATTTAAACTAGATCCATTTATAGACATGATTTATTTATTTATATGAAAAATTTTGAGCAATAAAAATTCATTGCTTTGTAATGCCATTAAAGTTAATAAAAGTAAGTTTATTTGTCATCGCAAACTAAAAGCAAGCAAACTTTTTTTTTCGTCCCGAAATATCCACATTTCCACCATGTTGCAAACAATGGTATTCATGTGGCTTCAAAGTCCAAAGAAAAACTCATGCGGGCCAAGAAAAGTAGAACAAATGGCCATTGTTTTCGCGTTGGTTCAAAAAAATACCTGAAAAAGAAGCCATTCGACAGGATTACACAGATTGACAAGCTCTCTTTAGAGTCCTTTCATGCGCAATCGAACAGGCGCAAATATTAATAAAGGAATTAATGTCCATGAACATTTTTTGAAAGTTTGGGAAACGCTGTATATACTTATAATTGAGGTGAGATTAAAACTGAAAGAGTTTCTTTGTTTTTTAAGACCTTTGAGTTATTTTATGAGTTTTTGTATCGACAAAAAGGAAGGTAATTCGATTTTTAAAAGGTAATTTCTCAGTTAAGATTTAAGAACAAAATCAAACAAATAAAAGTTGAAGACTTTGCATTTATTGAAATGCTTTTAAACCTTTGATTTATCCCGTCTTGAGGTTCATAAATCAAATCGGCATAAATCGAAGGTTTGTTTTTTAATTTATTTTAAAGATTTCATTAAATTTCTGCTTATGATTTCAGCTTAAATAGGATTTCAAGTTTTAAAGGGAACACAAATTATTCGTTCCCCTTCTAAGGGCGCTGTCCCTGTTCCCTTTATGGCATTAATCTTTGTCATTGTTTGATTAAATCAATTATATATATTTTTCAATACAATGCCATAGACCTGACACAGACACGCTACACTCACCCCTCTCAGCCCTCCACTCCAATCCACTCCTCCCCGGAGTCATAATTATTGTATGCTGACCCCAGAGCATAATTGCGTTGGTCATTTAAACGCAAATCCATTTTGGACCACCCTAAAAAGCAGGCGCTTGGTTAGTTGGGTGGGTCGGTCGATTGGTCTGTCGTTCGTTCAGGCATTTGGGCCTTTTTGTCAATTACAAATGCGACCCCAATTGAAATTTGGTAAACGCGTTTTGCGTTTGTATGAAATGAATTTCACTGTCATTGATTTGCAATTATTACTAAAAGCCAGCTAGCTAGCTATCGGCCCTTGTAGCTAATCTAGACACACAAATCTGTGAGGAAGAGCGGGCTGGGGAGGGCGGGGGAGGGGGTAAAGGAATAACCATTGAAGCAGCAGTTGCCACAATCTCCAATCTCTCTATACTCTAGCCTTCAATCCCCGGCAGCCTTTTTCGGTCTATGGACTTTAACTTGTCGCGCGACATGAAACGATTAAGCCAGAAATGCTTTTAGCCATGCCATTGGCTTGCTTTGGCTCCATCTCTCGTCAACGTCGTCAATGTCCCTCGCTCGCTCTCTCTCTCTCTCTCTCTGAGGTCCGCCGAGGTGTTTTGGCTTCACTTTGCTGGGGTTTCGCTTGCCTTTGGTCAAGGCATCTGAGAGTGGGAAATGCCAGCATGTTACATACATATATTTATTCGTGTGATTGATCACAATTTTCGAAAGTAATTAGTCGTTTGCCTCCCCAACCCTATCCTCCCTCCTCCCTCCTCCCTTTTCAGTGGTGGCCAGCGAGAAGCGTCGAGACGGGCATTAAACGTAATTACTTCGTAAATAATTCGTCGGTCTTAGATGGACCTGGCTATATGGTGGTTATATATATGGATATATGTTGGCAAATGTTCTAGGTACAAAAGGGAGCCAATCAAGACATTCACATTTTGATAGAGATAAGCTAAATGTTGTGCTTTAAAACTAGGACACTTTTCCGTAGGACTTTAAGTTTAATTTAATTTACTTGTGGAAAAAAGGTTTTAAATAATTTTTAAGTGCAATTAAATAAATGCATTAAACAGCCAAAACTGCACAAAAGAAAGTTTTAAATGTAATGAACGTGGGCGTCAAATGAAAAGGGTCTAAGTGAATAGAAAGTCACAAACTTTCGAAATATCTGCATAGAAGTCTTCTTAAAAGTATTATTTTTAAATCATCAACAACTTATCCAACCAGTATATATTTTTTTCCTTTTAATTTCAAACTATTTATCTATTATAAGTATTATTATGAATTAAATAAAAAAAATTTAAAAGATCCCTGAGTTCGGAATTTTGCCTATCCTGTTCTCTTATTGGAATACCTTCTACTTAAAATTCATTTGAAAATGTTTCGAAAGGTTACAACATTTTGATTTTAATTCTTGTTAAACAATAATTCTAACATTTTCTTAAGTTTCTAGGCAAAACATTAATTGCCAACTTAAATTAAAAGTTTATATTGCAAAATGCAGTATCCATTTAATTAAAAATGACAATCTGGAAAAATTTAGCTTCAATTATAAATCTTTAGATTGTGTTTTACCTTCAAAAATGTAAGTTTTATTTAGAGTGACTCGAGTAACAAATAACAGAATTTCTTGAAAATTTCTATTTGAAATACTATTTTTAAAAGGGGATCTTGGTCTTAGAAAACAGGTGAGAAAATGCATCAGTATACGCCAAGATTGCCTTCATTGATTTGAATAACTAATGACTTATAAATGAATAAATTTAAAGCAATTTAGAGAGAAAACATTTAACATTTTTCTATTTTCCTTGACGTCAATCCATTTATTCGTGCCATAAATCAAAATGGGGTCTACGCCGTCTTCTTTTCTCAAACTAGGACTCCGACCAAGCGCATCCGGAGCATTGTTTGCTGGGATATTCATTATGATGATGGTTGGCACATTAAAATTCAGCATAATATTGAATTTAATTAACCTTGCCAATGGCCGGGGATCACAAGCTTCTCAATCACCCAGCCACCCATCCACCCAGCCACCCTCGATGCATGTCGTGCCGTTGTAATCAGTTTTCTTTTCTTGCAACCCCACGCATGAAGGGCAAACCACACATTCGGGTGAGTGACGAGAGAGAGAGAGACGGGCGGGGACATCTCTGTTCTTTTGGGTGCCAATAATGACTGAAAACATATGCAAGTCGGACGGCAGAGAACTTAACGACAACTAAATCCAATTATAAGCATTTCACTGGGGCGTGGGGTGGAATGGGGCAGCAACAGGAGCTGTACAGGAGTGGCGCACTAGCAGCAGGAACACGTGCGCGCAACGAATTTTTGGAATATATTCACGAAATATTCACGAATTGTGTGTTAAAAGGGGGGTGGGGGTGGGAAACCCTAGGGTGGAGATGGGGCGACCCAGAATGCAATGCAGGCCGCCCGCAGCGTTGCATAAAGGTTTACTTTTCATTTACGCTACGCGAACAAAGGAACAACCCTTACAACTGCAATGCACCCATAAACACACACGCACATGCTGAGTGTGTGTGTGTGTGTGTGTGTAAGAGTAAGAGTAGATGGCAGACCCTTTGTGAGGTCCTCACCAATCTCTCTAGCTGTACCGAAAAATTGTAATTAAACTTAATCCGCTCAATTTGAAACGCACACCGAGCTGCCATATATGAATTTAATGCATTCCCTTTGCTTGAGGGTATAATGAATTACGTGTCAGTTTGTAACATTATATGGAAAATCTAAGTTTAATGCGTAAAAAACAAGGGCCAAATAGCGTCTTCAATAGGCTTGAATAAAGCTAAAAATTTAATTTGGTATTGAGCTTTTACCAATAGGCAGCCACACTAATTTCTGAGCATACTTAAACTTCCTTTTGAAAATATGCAGCCACACTATTTACAGGGTATTCCATAGTTGTATTTTCTGAGCGACCTCTTGAATTTAATTAAAATCAACGAAGAAAAAATAAAAGGATTCACGAATCCTTTCATTTTATATGCCCAATGGCATTCATGCATTAAAAAAATGTGCATAAATTATTGAATTAGTGCGTTTGCAACAAATTTTCTTCTCACTCTCCCTCTCATTCTATGGTTGCTTCTTGTTGCTTCCTTCTTGGTAGCAATTTTCACGCCAAGTGCCATTAATAAAGGGGCAAAAAAAAAAAAATTGTTAAAGCATAAATTAAGACGCCAATGCCACACTTGTTTATAATTTATGCATTGAGTTGACTTTGGTTTGGTTTGGTTTTTGGGTTTGCTTTTCATTTCATTTATTTATTACAGAACGACTGCCAAAGGGCTGCGGCAATTAGTTGCCATCTCCTTGGGGATGTTTTAATTATCGTATTGTATTTTGTTGCTATTTTATGCTTCCGATTTAATAATGCAAATTAATTCAAGGAGTTGTATAAAAAATATATATCTTCCTTTCTATTTTTTTTTTGGCGTATTTGTTTTGGCTTTTTGTCTGTCTCTTTTGTTTTGTTGGCTGTGATTTGATTTATGGAGATTCTGTAAGTGGGTGTGGCCGTTAAACTGATTTATATGACAGATATATATTTATGGACCTATATTTGGACAGAGGTGTATGTAATTTGGATACGATAAAGGAAACCGAGTGAGATGAGAATAAAAATACTTATGTCTGTAGATAAGTCAAGAGTGTACCCTTACTCATTAGGGGTATTCAGCTGCACAAAATGTGTAAAAATAATTTCTGTTCATACGTCAATGAAGCATTAATTTTTCCTTCAAACTTCATTGTGTTGTCAAAAGATTTAGGTTGAGGTCTTTGTACGAAATTTTTGCAAATTGAAATTGGAAATTTTCTCAACTTTCGAAATTATGGTAAGCAGTTTTGGTGGCAACGAATCAATTGACTCATTGTTCTGATCTTCAACTAGAATGTCATTGGCGATTTGGATGTGGATGTCCTTTTTGGCAAGCCAGTGGAATGCCCCGTTGCCAATTGTGTATCCCAGTTGGCCCCAATTGAGTTGCTAGCCCATTTGCTAATGCGTCATTGTCCTCAAGAATCAATGCTGGAGATAAATGCCGATTGGCCAACGCTGTTCGAAATCGAATTATCCAAATTGACTCCGGGCCGGAATCATGCTGTCGCTGTGATTGCCTATGGCGGAACACCGAACCTGTCACGTAGTTGCCCGGTGACACCTGAGCTGCAAATTGTTCACCATCTGCCCATGCTGCTGTTGCTCTACGTCACACCGCCCACACCGGATGGGGAACAGGCCTATGTCTTTTATCTGGTCAGTCCCACGGACTCCAGAAATGTGAGTGCTCATGTCGCGCTAACAGATTGCACTTTCACCCACGAAGTGCGCGGTCAACGTTGCCTGAGAAACTGCCTAGATGCTCCAATGATGGATTGCGAAAGATTATTGCACAGTAATACCGATTATTTGGTTTACACGTCCCTCGAAATAAGAAATTTGTGTTCAATCGGCAAGAAGGAGGCTCTATTTTGCAGAATCACTCTCTATGGTCAGCCCGATTTGTTCGGTTAGGTGACCAAAACACAGTCTGGCCTCTTTTGGAGGCACTTATGGTAAGAGGGGAATGCCTCGAAAATGTAATAAAAAATATGAGTGTTTTAAAGACGTAAATGGGTGTGACTTTTAGAACCAGCTAACTTAATTGGGTGGGTGGCATCGACTTGGATAAGTTCTATAATTAGAAAAGGAACCAAAAAATGCATGGAAAATCGCTCATTTGTGTTGGATTTTATCCTAGTCTAAGTGGCCATGCATTAGGCACATTTTTTTCGTACTTTAATTCAGCCCTGATAATATTAAATAGTTTGTACCCCTAGATCATCGATAGTTGTAAGCTTAAATGTATCGATAATCTGATTTGTTCTCTCTGATTTTAACTACTTCCGCTGTATTATCAAATTCCTTTGGAGCCAATTGATTTTCGCTTCTAGAGTCATTCCGCTTTACATCCTATTACGACACTAAAGGATTCTAAAGTATTATTTTCGCAACTAGTTTTAGCTCTTCAAGTATTTTGTTGTAATTCGCAACTAGTTTTAGCTTTGAATTTGTGGAATTGCAATCCTAAAGAGTATTTTTGCAGCGTGTTACAAAAGTTTAATTGCGGTATCTAAACATTAAGGTTTTCATAACATCTCCATTATCTTGATAATTTCTTGATCTATAAATCACAGAGTCACAACAATCTCTCACCCCTCCCCCACTCTATAAATATTTCAAATGTGTAACAAATTGCCACAACAAACAATCAAGTCACCAGTTTACTATATCTTTTCATTTTTTTTTCTTTTGTTTTGCCCTCGAGCAGCATCTTCTTGCTCAGCACTTTACACGTACCAAACAATAACAAAAGTAAGTATTATACATATATACATATAGATATATATATATATATACTACTCATATAGGGGGAAAAAAAACGTCAGAACTTCGTTTGGTTCGTTTCGTTCTTTCGTTCGTTTGTAGCACAAGTGTTTTGCAGCTTTGCAGTGATTTCATTAAAATTTTACTGTCATAGTAAAAGTTTTATTATGAACTCGAAAGTTGTTGCTGGGTTCTGTGTGTTTTTGTTTTTGCTGCTGCTGCTGCTGCAGAAAACGTGAGTCAAAAACAATTCCGAAAATTTCGCAAATTCTTGTCGGAGAGTGAAGAACTTTTGCATACCCTATTTTAATTTTTTGAATATTCTACGATCCAAACGGATTAAATATTTCTTAGATGTTTACATAATTCACTTGATTCTGTATTAAAATCGGGACAACTATTTGCTATATTTTGGTAATATTCAAGCCAATTTGATGATTTAATTTGTTCTAACCATTTCAAAGACCAAATGTTGCCAAATTTTGTTGTCAAACTTATTAAATATGATGAATCTTGGGACAGAATTATGAATCCAATCAATAATCATGATTATTTCATTCAAAATGTGGCTATGAGCTATATTAGGATAATTTATATACATAAGCATCTGCAATCCCTATTAACTTTGACCATTTCGATCAGATCTCGCTTTCTGGGGGATCCCAAGCTTCTGTTTCTATGCATATGTATGTAGATTCTTGTCCACCTGGACCACTTTGGTAATCGACGATTTGAAGAATTGGCTAGCTATATAGTGGATATAAGAAACATCTTTCGATGCGGAACATGTTTTTGACTGTTTACATAGCTTGTCTCTATCTAAATATACCCTTATATATATATTTTTTTTAGAGAGTATCAACCCGGCAAGGAAAATAGAGAAATAAACAAACATCAGAGTCAGACTAAGAGTCGGAGACGGAGACGAAGGCAGAGTCAAAAGTCAGCTCAGGCTTGTTCAGCTTATATAGTAATTATGTTCTTGTTGTTGTTGTATTTGTTGTAGCTGTCCAGACTCTTATGCCCCAGACATGCATATGCAACAAGCTATAGCTAAACTACACTGGCAAAAATAAGTACTAACTAACTATAAAAAATTTTCAAAACTAAAAACCTAAAATTGCTCCAATTTGTTAAGCTATATGTAACTTGGATTCACAGGGACTAAAATTAAAGAGGACTTGTCTAGAAATGCCGGAGTATCTACATTTTTCTTTAAGTGTAGCTTTAAACATGGTGATGGGAGTGGTAAAAAAAACTATTGCATAAGCCAGGGCGCGTCTTCCTTGTTCTTCATCATCTTCGTACAGTCCAACACCTCGCAGTCTGTTCTTTTGCTCACCCCCCGCCCTCCGCACTCACCCCCCCCTCTCTCTCTCTCTCTCACTCTGAATGTGTTGCCTCTTGTCTGCTTTTAGGCTAATGTGCTCATTTTATGCAATCTTGCGCTGAAAAGTATGCAAGTAGATTTTTTTATGTCCCCCAACGGCAACAACTTTTCCATTGTTTATTGTTGTCGT
Organism: Drosophila sp. 14030-0761.01; assembly: GCA_018150735.1. Lineage (NCBI taxonomy): Eukaryota > Metazoa > Arthropoda > Insecta > Diptera > Drosophilidae > Drosophila > Drosophila sp. 14030-0761.01. The sequence goes on from JAECWO010000088.1 coordinate 70,391, forward strand.
TGTTGTTGTTGTTGCTGGTTGTTGCTGGTTTTTGCGTCTGTGGTGGTGGTGCCTGGCAAAATGCAACAGCTTGTGTTTATAATTGAAATAATTGCAGAAAGCAGACATAATTATATTCTTATAGTTGTTGGTGTTGCTGGTTGAGACTGAGCAGGTTTCAGTTTTTTCATATATAGTATATTTTTTTCCCTATAATTTAACTTTTAGTTGCTCTATAGATTTAATTGCTTGGCCATCCAGTGTAAAGCTCAGCTCATTTCCAAGCAATTACTTTAAAGCCATGTCATCTTGTCCTCTCTTCTTGTCATCTCGCCTTGAATTCCGCTTTGAATATCCCTCATAAGCCGCCTTTGGGCGCATTAGCCGCAACAATTTCCCAGAGTTTGCCGTCGCCTAATAATCAACCCTTTTGCAGCTAAGCAAATAACTGTGTGTGTGTGTGTAGGTGTGTGTGGCAAATGCAACACAAATTTTGGGAAATCCATGGACCAGGTAGAGAAGCGAAGCAGATAAACTTCAAAAAGCGCCCGAAAAGCGGCTTAAAACTTCTTGAGGCCAACCAGAAGGAGGAAGTAAGGACGAGGCAAGGCGAAACGTAGTGCTATGACAACATTGACAAAAGGAGCCCGCGGATGCAGTGATAATAGGCAAGAGACGAGAAGGAACCGAGGGGAAGGAAGGAAGGAAGGTGAATCGAAAGGATGAGCACAAATTAAGCATTGCCATGGAGGAGGCAGACGCCACCTAAGATGATTGATTGAGCTTTTAGTTAAATTGCGCAAGCGGCCAGCCAAAGCGCCTGGCCCTGGTACAAGCGACTTAGTGGAAAGTTCCTCTTGGCCATCTTCTCGAACCCTCCCCCACCCCCACCCACTTTGCTTTTATATAAAGTTAGAAAATGTAGTTGTTGCCAGAGCAACAGCTTCGGGCTTATGTCTGATGTTGGTAACGAAAATTATTTTCACGGCAGCTGCTACATTGGATATATAATCATCATCATCATCATCATCATCGTGATACTTAGTTAGCCTGGTCGTGTGCAAAATTTACTCTTACGTGGAGTAAATATACACTTTGTGCTAGATTTTGTAACAATTGCAGAGAGTATGAGTAGCTATAACAATTAATACAAGAATTCAGATAGTATTAGAAATTATAATGAATTAAATATTATAAAATTGGAATCGAAATACGAGCCAAAAGAACTGGAAGCTAAAGCTCTGTACTTTAGTCGGCTAAATATTTAATTTGTTAACCTTCTCAATAATAATACTAATAACAATCGAATCAGAAATATATTTTTGTTTATACAAATTTGAATTCTTTGGTTTAACTAAGGACATACATAGGACATACACTCCTTGACACTTGAATAGGACAACCCCTAAGGTCTATTTTTAATTGGTCGCTGTTTTCAAAACAATCATGTTAGATACTTTTTTTCGACCATGTATAGTATATACATTTTTATCTGTCCATCTGTCCGTCTGTTTCTATGTGAAGTAGTCGCTTAGTCTTTAAAGCTTTTGTTTCAAATGTTTTTATCTGTTAGGTACGTACTATCTGGAAAAAAAGTAAAGTGCAGTCCCATCTCCCAAATCGCTCAAATTATTTATGAGAAACTATCTCTAATCAGATTTACCAATAAGTAAGATTAAAAAAGCTTTGAACCCAACTTAAAGGAGTAACATTATTGTATTTGGCTATCAATTCTCACTGTTAATTTGGCTTAAACAAAACTTAATAACTTTAATCGTAGGGTATTCCTATATCATTAGCTGCATGTACATACATATGTATGCATATATAGAAGAAGCTTTTTCTCATAACTTTTCCAATTCCCAGTAAACCACAACTTGAGTTCTTCCATCTGATACTGTTTTTTTTTTTTTTTTTTTGTTAGTTTTTAACGTCGACTTGCGCTAAAAGGTAAACTTTGGCAGGGCTAAAAATAATAAGCAGGCGTAAAATGCGTCAGGAAATTTATCTTAATAGGCCGCAGGAACCGCCAAGACTTCAGGACCCACCGACAGCTGCGTTTTTTTCGGTTTTTTCTTTTGGGGTCCAAAAGTTTTTCACGGTGCGTGGGCTGCAAGTGATGATAATCAAAAGTTTGTTAGTGTGTGTGTGTGTATGGAGAGGTTGTTGTACTTCTCCCCTACCATGGCTTTGGTTAGTCTCCTATACCCTAGACCAGGGATATATTCATTTTTATCAAAAGCTTGCCATGACTCACAGTGGACGATGTTCTCCTAACTTGTTTAACAAATTTCTTCTTTGGAAGTATTTAAGAAACAATTTTTTGTAGATTTCTAGAAGCTAAAAACAGTAGTTATATTCATGGTAATTGCGCCCTTAAAAAGTAGTGTAATGGATTTGGTAATTTTAATTTTATATTTGGAAATAAGCTCAGTAATTAAACCTTGATTTCATATATTTTTGAACAATCTTAATATTTTTCAAGTGCCCGCCTAAAGTCTGAGTTCACCGTTGTTTGGTATTCTCAGTCTTCTTAGCTATGGCCACACTAATTTAAGTATGTAACTTCTAAAATAAAATATCCATCCATTGACATTTATTTTAATAAAATCAAAGCGATTTCATATTATTAGTTTATTACTTTTAAATTAGAATGTTATTTCAAAATTCTAGGGTTGGAAAGAAAACCACTTTGAATTGAGAAATGGGTTAGTAAAAATAGAGCTTAATAAGTATTTAATAAAGTTCAAAGGTAATTAAACTTGCAAGAATATTTTTTAATAAATTAGAAAGATAGCCCAATAAAAACTAGGCTGATTAATTTGCACTAATTGTCATTCAGATAAGATTAGATTTTTGTTACTAACGTAAATTGACCTAGATCAAGATAGGACAATAAATTTGAAATGATACAAATTTAATATTCCTACAGAGAGCTTAAGTATAGGATAAGTAGGGCATAGAAGTTTCGTCTACATCAAAATGTCAGCCAGTCTCTGTGGTTTTCTTTTGCTAGACAAATCTATTAGTGCATTGCTCTCTCTCTCTCGCTTTCTTTCTCTCTTGCTGTGCACAACATTAACGTCTAATTCCCTGAAGTTAGAAATTCATCAACTGCCACATAATCCAGCAAATTTTTCAGCACTTAAATTTGGACATGACCTGAAAGTTTCTTTTTTTTTCCTCCCGCTAACAATCTTTCTCTCTCTTAATTTTTTTTTGTTGGTATTTATTTATTTGTGCTGTTGCCTACTTCGGGGCGCTGCTAATCCCTAAACTGTCGCAAAACTTTCTCAGTAACAACAGCAAAAAAAAGGCCAACAAAACTTTTGCAACAGATAAAAGTGCAAAGTTTGTGAAAAAATGGGAGAGCAGAAAAAACAAAAAAAAAAAAAGAAGACAACATGAAAACAAGAAAAATAAACCCAAAAATGAAAGCAAAAGAGAAAAGTCCAGTCGGGCGAAAATTACAAACATTTTCAATTATCAAGGCAAACAAGGACCTTGATGTATTGTCTGGGCACTCATTATAACATTACCGTTATATAATTACAGCCTTGATGATTGTTTATTAAGTTAAAATGATGCTGCCGGTTTTGCGGCTGATAAATGACATCAGCCAGGAGCACCAGGAGCAGCAGCGAGAGTTTTTGTCTGGACTGTACCCCGTGTCAGGCAGGTAACTCACCTGTTTTCATTTTTCAAAAGGCTTCAGCAAAGACAATGACCCATACAACAGAGAAATAGATGACCAGATAGCGTGAGAGAGGGGGAGAGAGGCGGAGGGGACTTATTCATTTTTCATAACTTCTTGCGGTAGGCTAACGTTTTTGTTTTTGTTTGTCGCTTCGTAAACATTTTTCAAGTGTCACTGTCAACGGGTTTTGGTCTCTTGATTGAAGGCAATTAGAGAAACTTCCAACTTACTCGCCACTCTCTAGGGATCTCGGGACTGTACTTTTAAATTAATTAATCACATTAAATGAGAAAAAAAATTTTGTCAAAGCAAACTATTAAGATCAAAGATAAGTAACAAAAATAATGATGCTAAATGTTGGCACAATTATGCCTCGCTGCTCGCTAATGGCAGTTTGAAAGTAAAGGGAGGGGGGAGGGCAGTGGATAGGCTTTTTGGGTGCGTCTTAGCATTGGAATCAAGGGACAAGTCAGCCATGGGTTTTGTGTGTGTTGTCCAGGCGAAACATTTCAATTAATTTAATAGGTAAATAAGGCTCGTACCAAATTCGTATATGAGTCTAATGATAATGTGATGAGGTGGTGGTTTCACAACTTCCGGGAGTGGCAGATAATCAGAGAGGAGCTAAACTCAATGACCAAATACGGGCATACTTTCATAAACAAAACCTTTTTCTAACAAAACAAAAGAAACAAACAAAAACGTGAAATTTCTATATAACTCTGAAAAGATAAATAGGACATTACTTCAAAATAAAAATAAGTGTGGCTGCATATCATTAAAAGCAAAATACCAAAAATTCCGGTTTGCGCTTCATTAAAGTGATTTTTTATAAAAAGAGGAGAAACAAAACATTAAACCAAAGTGAAATATCTGTTAAAATTGAAAAAGGAGACAAACTCAAGAGGTTTTTATACAAAAGTTTGATATGTTTAAATAGGTGACAACCTAATTGGAAAGCAAAGTAAAAAAGTGTGGGTGCACATCATTAAAAACGAAATACCAAACACTCTATTAAACGCTTGTAGGTAAACCATGTTAAATGTCTCAAATCGACAATGAACTTCCGTCTACATTTTACAGTAACTTTTAAAACCACCCTCCCTTTATAGTATTAGCATAAATTCCTGGCTGTCCTTTTCACATTTCCAACGTGCCTATGTAGGCCACAGATTTCGATTTAGTCGTGCAGAATTTCCTTTTGATAATCACAAAAAAAAAAAAACAAACATCTAAAGCAAAAAAAAATAGAACAGAAAGAGAGCAACATAATTTTCTTTTTTCTAAACTTTATCTCAATGACTCGAAAGCTCTAGAGGAAAAGGGAAATGTTTTCTCGTTATCGTGCCTGCTTTTTGTACGTTTTTCCTTTTCTTTTGGCACAAAGAAAATGCAGTCGAGTGTTAATAAACTTGTACCCCTTTTTTTCAACAAAAATTAATATGAAATTCAATATGGCGAAGGCGAGGTTGGTTCTTTTTTCTTTGGTTTTTCTTTATATTTGGGCATATTTTCTCATACACTCTCACAGAGTTTTGCCTTCAATTAGCGATAATCAAATAAATGATACGAATGAGTTTTTCACATTTAACTTTCTGACAGCTTGATGCGGGTACGATGTAACCAGCCAATGGGGCTAATTGACACTGGGATTGGCCTCCGGACAGGTTGGCAATCTGGAATGACTTTGACTCTGTCTCGAATTCTGCCTCCGAATGGCTGCCTCTCTCTTTCTCTCTTCTCTCTGTGTGTGAGTGGTTTTTTTTTCTTCTTCCTCTTGACTGCTTTATATTTTATTTAATGGTTTTGCTTGTTTTTAAAAACCGCATGCCGAAAACTGCCAATTTGGCAGAAAAAGCATCAACACAAAACAGAGGATTGGAATATATAGCAGCTATATATATATCTGTGTATGTATTGTACAATTCTCTCTCTATGTGTGCGTGTGTGTGTGTGTGAATGAGCCTAAAAAAAACATTTCCAGGCCAAGTTAATTGTAAGCAAAAACTACAACATTTCCTACTACAGTGGATCTGCATCACTTGATGAGTGGAGATTTATATGAGAATATCTAAAAGATTGCGGCAATTTGCTTTGAAATGATTGAAAACATTATTTTCATGAGTATTTAAATAATGGAATTAGAAATAAAAAAGTTTTATTTAACCATTGCAAAACAATTTTCGTAAATTTTATCACGACAATCGCAAAATTTCTTTAGTCCAAATGTAAAGAATCAATAATTATATAGTTGATCTGGCCTAGTCACTTAGTTCTTAGTTTTTTACGAAAGGGTTTTTCTTTCTTCCAAAAGTAATTTTTAGAATTACCACCTGATATTCCCAAGTAATTTAGCAATTTAATTAAATTTTCTTTATTTATAAAATTTATGCAAAATTGGAAAACCTATTTTGTGATCTTACAAATTTGCTCTTTCATTGTCATTAAAAACTTTATGTATTATTTATATATTGACAATGTTAGATAGATAAAAGGAAAAACATAAAGTCCTAGATACTGGAGCCTCGACTTAACTTTAAGTATCTTGTAGAAAAATTAATTTTTATTATAATTTGGTAAACTTATTGCACTCTTTATTTGATAAATCTTTCAGTTGGTATGGATACTGACACAGAATAATATGTATTCCGGAATAAAAATCCTATTGTCATTATTCTAACAATATATAAATTTTGAATATAAATATTACTCACAAAGTCGGGGAACGATTAAAAACCATCAAAATGTAATTTCAAACATTGTCAATAATTGGGTAAAAAATAATTTGGACATAAATACTATAATTTGAAAAATATTCAGCTTTTGATTGGCGCATTCAATCATTTATTTGGGTCTATCTGACTAAAAGATTTTGCGTAAATGAAAAATGAATATTTGTCAAAATTGTTGTTTGCCATTTGTCCATAAAAATTCCATCAAATATGATACCAACATATGATCTATTTGATTTGATTCGTATATTAGATTGTGTGCACGTGTGCGTGTGCCTATATATATATATATATATGTATGTATATATACTAGTTTTAACCACTGTTTCAGTCATCGTTGCATTGCAAAAATGAAAACTAAACACAATTAAAACTAACGAACCTGGCAAAATTTACACAAAATAAATTTCGTTTTAAATGTTATGAGGCTCATAACGTTGAGGAGGGCGTTGGGAGATGAAGAGATGGATGGTGTGGGGTTTTTGGGGCTGAAGGGAAACCGGTGAATCTGGGGGGGTGGGGGGTTTGGGGGTGGTTGTATGGATATGTTGAATACTGTTGCTGCTTCTGCATTTTCCTGTTGGTTCTAGTTGATTTAATTAAATGCATTTGAATGCAAATGCCTGGCAATGCGTACCGCCGGCTCTCAAAAACCATCACCATATGTGGTTTACTCACACACACACACACACACCCCCATATATATGTATTTGTATGTGTGTGTATATGTAATGTAGTTAGTTGTAACTAAAACAAAAACGGAAATGCCAAGCTTATGCTGCTGACAGCGCCCTCTGGTGTTATTTTATGGCAAAAATGTAAAAGTTCATGTGCAAGTGTGTGTGTGTGTGTGTGTGTGTGTGTGTGCACCCCAAACGTTAGTCTATGTCAAGCTTTGTATGCATTTTCATAATATCAAATCTGTGGGCAGGTTTTTCCAACACAAAAATCAACACCAGCCTCACCCCCCTCCACCACCGCTCTCATTTACCTTTGAACCCACCGAGAGAAAAACCTGGAGGCTAGATTTAATCAAAAATTGCATCTACTATCATCTGCAGTGGGTAAGGGATTTAAAGTCAATTAAAATTCAGTTTCATATTGGCCGACAAATTGTAACACTGATTTGTGATAGTTCTTAGAGCCAATGCTGGCACATATCGGAATAGAAATATTACACTTACAGTTATGTATATTTATAAAATATTTGGTTCACTTGGAGAATTCTTTGCCCCTTTTATGCCTGATCAAAAAAATAATATGAAACTACTTAGAAAAGAGTTCGAAATTCAACTTAATTCAGCCTCAATTATATCTGGCATTATCTTTGATTAATAACTAACTATTTTATTATAACTTTTGAAATATAATACTATGCATATTCTATACATAAGTATAAACATCTCTAACTACTTTCGCACATGGCGAAAGTCAGAAAAATGAGTGCAATATCGATTTATTACCTATCAATAGAACCAGAAATCTTTTGAGTTGACTTTTAATGGATAGTTTGTTCTGTGAAGTTGCGATCCAATTGCAAAATATTGTAGAAACTATTGTAAACTAACGCAAGAAAATTTGTGTTGGTTAAATATATTTACGAGAATATTATAAAATTGTTAGAATATGACAAAGACAATCATATTTTTAATGAAATCAAGACAAAAAGCGCAATTAGATCTTTAACAACAAATCACAATCAGCAACTTACATATGACAATGTAGATAGGTTACACTGAGAGAAATTGTTAGATAATAAAAATTTGTATTTCTAAAGTCGCATATAAAAATAGTTGAGCTAGGGCAAAGATAAGTTCGATTTTTATTTGGCATATTATCATTTTTAATGCCAACAAAATACGTTTAAAATTAAAAATTATTATATATTCTATATAAAAATTACATGCTGATAAGTAAGTATCTTCTCAATTTTATAATTAAAGTACATTGGTAAAGTGTCACTCTTATTATTCAACAATCTTATCAACCATCTTGTCAATATTTCCCGGAAAAAGTTCTCGAACCCCGGATGTGGCTTTTCTCTCTCTTACCAGAGAGTATAAAAGTCGGACATCTATTAGAAAAGTAGCCAGTTAAATTAGCTACACCATGAAAGTGGTTTGGATTTATTTGGCAGTGTCATGCCTGGCATTAATTAGGTGCCTAAGTGCAGAAATTTTGCAGACTTCTAATTCTACAGATAGTAATTCAACGTAAGTAATGTGTCGATATAATCGTTCTTTGTGACACCTTAACGTTTGCTTTATTTAATAGTTTGATTGAAAACTTCATGACCCTAACATCCTGTCCACAGGGACATGGCGAAGAAGAAGGCATTTACACAATTATGGTTCCGGGACTCAATCCATTCCCCGTCTTGTGCGATGCTCGTATAGCCGGAGCAGGCTATGCTGTGATCGCCAGTCGATCAAATGCCAATTTGAATTTCTACAGAAATTGGCAAGATTATAAAAATGGTTTTGGTGATCTGTCGGAGGATTTCTTTCTAGGTCTCGATAAATTGCATGCCATAACCAAATCACGACCCCATGAGTTATATATTCACCTGGAAGATTTCGATGGGAACAAGCGATTCGCACGATATGATGAATTTTATATTGAGAACGAAGTGGAATCGTATAAAATGACCAAATTGGGTGCCTATTCTGGAAACGCGGGCAACGCTTTTGCCCATAAGAATGCAAAGTTTTATACATTTGATAGGGACAACCATCCGAAAAAAAATATACGATGTGCGTCACAGCGACGCGGCGCCTGGTGGCATAACGCGTGCACTTGGAGGTATATGACACATCAAGATTCATAGGTAAAGAGCAATATTAACTATATTTCTCATATATTTTCAGCAATTTGTTTGGATTGTACTACGGAGGGAGTTACAGCAAAGATTTGGGTGACACAGGACTGACATGGGAACATTGGCGTGGTCGATACTATTCGTATAAAATCATGAAAATGATGGTGCGACCCAAAAACTGATGTTCATAGTCCGACGTGAAAAAAAAAAAAATAGAAAAATAACTACCACAAATGTGAGAATATTAAAAATAATTTTGCAATTCTCTCATTAAAATTATTGAAAATTGTTTCTAACAAGCTTAAGTCAAATGAAAAATCTTGAAATAAAATGTCGCATAATTAAAATGATAGTTGAAATACGGCTCAAAAAGTTCAAGTATTATATAGTAAAAAAAAATTGAAAAGAAAGGTGGAAAGTCGCATGAAGTCGATTTTTCCAATAATTTTGAACTTTTAAAAATTTTGAGAGTTTGATTCAAGCACAATTGAGGCATATTCCTAACAAATTTTAAATTATTCGGCCGATATTAGATATTAGAGATTTTCTAGAGACCAGTTTGAACCAAAAGCTTTCCAAATAATTCGAGTTTTGAACAATTTTTAGACTTCTTCAATTGTCTAACATGGCATACCATCATAAACAAACTACAGATACCAATTGACAAATTAATTTGTACCTTGAATTTCGAAATTTACGGTTTCATCGATTTTTTGACTTTATTGAAAATTTTCCCATAGTGCAATGGAATGGCAAATGAAATGAATGAAAAAACGAGAAGGCTGGGCTAACTTCGGCCATGCCGAAGTTTGTATACCCTTGCAAGCTTTTGTGTTACTAGATCCCTAAAAAGAGTTATATAAATGTAAAGACCCTGGTGTAAAAATCCACGGCACGCATACATACATATGCATGCATGTAGACATGCAGCATGCAATTTTTTCATATGTTTGTATGACAGCTATATGATATAGTCATCCGATTTTGATCAAATTTACCAGAATTATAATCTTCTATGTAGTTATGTTATTTACCAAGTTTGACGATGATCGCTCAAGAAACAAAAAGTTTTTAGAAGCAAAACTATTTTTGGTCCGATCGTTCATATGGGAGCTATATGATATAGTAGTCCGATCTTGATCAAATTTGGCATGGATGTTTGGATGTATAATAAACTACCAAATCTTAAGTTTTATGACAATCGGGTGAAAAGGAAGAAGTTATTGATCTAAAACTTATTTTTCGACCGATGGTTCCTATGGGAGCTATATGATATAGTCGTCCGATCCGGATGAATCCGAGATATACAATGCCTGCAGTATATACAAGACTTCGTGCAAAATTGCAGCTCTGTAGCTTTAGCGGTTTCGGAGGAGAAGCTGTTGATCCAGACAGACAGACAGACGGACAGACGGACAGACAGACGGACAAACGGATTTGAACTCGTCTTGTCATGCTGATCAAGAATATATATACTTTATATGGTCGGAGATGACTCCTTCTATGCGTTGACACTTCTGACCAAAATTAATATACCCTTTTGCAAGGGTATAATAAATCAATTTTGACAAAAAGCGATAAACATCTTATCAACCCTACAATCTAAGTATATATGTATAATCTCTTACAATTCGACTATCTAATCAACCCTTTCAAAAAAGACTAACCGGACAACCTAATACCTAGATCTTTCAATAGGTCATAAAGATTCTTGTTCATCGAAGAGTATATACGGTTTCTAAAAAAAAAAAATGATCAGGAAACTTAATGTCACAGATTTTTAAGATCATAAGTCTAACATTTGAAAGGGACGATGGAGAAGTAATTTTGTTGTAGGGCATGCTCACAGACAGACATGTGATATGCTTAGAAGTACATAGTTTTATATATCAACACAGTTCCGCTAGAATACTTTAACTATCTAATCAACCTATTGATAATAATAAATTATACGAACTAAATCGTATGTCTTTTGATTTCGAAAGATAGGCCATCAAAGTGCATATAAGGCGCATATCTTTAGAAAAAGTTACCAGTGAGTTTTTCGCTACAATGACAATTGTTTGGATTTATTTGGCAGTGTCATGCCTGACAATAATTGAGTGCTTTGGCAATATAGCAGACAAACGGATCGAACTTAGTAATGCAAAGTTATCATGGTGAGATATAAGAAACGTAATAATCTTTGCGAGATTTTAACGATTTGTTTATTTCAATAGGTTAAACGAACACAACTCAGCTATTATTGAAAAAGAGGACACAAATTATATCGATAATGCGACGCTTACTTTAACCACCTGTCCCCAGGGATTTGGAGAAGAAGGGATATTTGTAATTACTGTTCCTGGCCTCGATCCGTTCCCAGTCCTCTGCGATGCTCAAATCGCAGGAGCAGGTTGGACTGTAATCGCCAGTCGGTCAAATGTGGAGCTAAATTTCTTTAGGAATTGGACAGAATACAAAAGAGGTTTTGGACATCTGTCCGAAGATTTCTTTTTAGGTCTCGATAAAATTCATGCCATAACCAAATCGCGGGACCATAAATTATATATTCATTTGGAGGATTTCGAAGGGAACAAGCGATTCGCACGATATGATGAATTTTATATTGAGAACGAAGTGGAATCGTATAAAATGACCAAATTGGGTGCCTATTCTGGAAACGCGGGCAACGCTTTTGCCCATAAGAATGCAAAGTTTTATACATTTGATAGGGACAACCATCCGAAAAAAAATATACGATGTGCGTCACAGCGACGCGGCGCCTGGTGGCATAACGCGTGCACTTGGAGGTATATGACACATCAAGATTCATAGGTAAAGAGCAATATTAACTATATTTCTCATATATTTTCAGCAATTTGTTTGGATTGTACTACGGAGGGAGTTACAGCAAAGATTTGGGTGACACAGGACTGACATGGGAACATTGGCGTGGTCGATACTATTCGTATAAAATCATGAAAATGATGGTGCGACCCAAAAACTGATGTTCATAGTCCGACGTGAAAAAAAACAAAATAGAAAAATAACTACCACAAATGTGAGAATATTAAAAATTGCAATTCTCTCATTAAAATTATTGAAAATTGTTTCTAACAAGCTTAAGTCAAATGAAAAATCTTGAAATAAAATGGTGCATAATTAAAATGATAGTTGAAATACGGCTCAAAAAGTTCAAGTATTATATAGTAAAAAAAAATTTTGAAAAGAAAGGTGGAAAGTCGCATGAAGTCGATTTTTCCAATAATTTTTTGAACTTTTAAAAATTTTGAGAGTTTGATTCAAGCACAATTGAGGCATATTCCTAACAAATTTTAAATTATTCGGCCGATATTAGATATTAGAGATTTTCTAGAGACCAGTTTGAACCAAAAGCTTTCCAAATAATTCGAGTTTTGAACAATTTTAGACTTCTTCAATTGTCTAACATGGCATACCATCATAAACAAACTACAGATACCAATTGACAAATTAATTTGTACCTTGAATTTCGAAATTTACGGTTTCATCGATTTTTTGACTTTATTGAAAATTTTCCCATAGTGCAATGGAATGGCAAATGAAATGAATGAAAAAACGAGAAGGCTGGGCTAACTTCGGCCATGCCGAAGTTTGTATACCCTTGCAAGCTTTTGTGTTACTAGATCCCTAAAAGAGTTATATAAATGTAAAGACCCTGGTGTAAAAATCCACGGCACGCATACATACATATGCATGCATGTAGACATGCAGCATGCAATTTTTTCATATGTTTGTATGACAGCTATATGATATAGTCATCCGATTTTGATCAAATTTACCAGAATTATAATCTTCTATGTAGTTATGTTATTTACCAAGTTTGACGATGATCGCTCAAGAAACAAAAAAGTTTTTAGAAGCAAAACTATTTTTGGTCCGATCGTTCATATGGGAGCTATATGATATAGTAGTCCGATCTTGATCAAATTTGGCATGGATGTTTGGATGTATAATAAACTACCAAATCTTAAGTTTTATGACAATCGGGTGAAAAAGAAAGAAGTTATTGATCTAAAACTTATTTTTCGACCGATGGTTCCTATGGGAGCTATATGATATAGTCGTCCGATCCGGATGAATCCGAGATATACAATGCCTGCAGTATATACAAGACTTCGTGCAAAATTGCAGCTCTGTAGCTTTAGCGGTTTCGGAGGAGAAGCTGTTGATCCAGACAGACAGACAGACGGACAGACGGACAGACAGACGGACAAACGGATTTGAACTCGTCTTGTCATGCTGATCAAGAATATATATACTTTATATGGTCGGAGATGACTCCTTCTATGCGTTGCACACTTCTGACCAAAATTAATATACCCTTTTTGCAAGGGTATAATAAATCAATTTTGACAAAAAGCGATAAACATCTTATCAACCCTACAATCTAAGTATATATGTATAATCTCTTACAATTCGACTATCTAATCAACCCTTTCAAAAAAGACTAACCGGACAACCTAATACCTAGATCTTTCAATAGGTCATAAAGATTCTTGTTCATCGAAGAGTATATACGGTTTCTAAAAAAAAAAAAAATGATCAGGAAACTTAATGTCACAGATTTTTAAGATCATAAGTCTAACATTTGAAAGGGACGATGGAGAAGTAATTTTGTTGTAGGGCATGCTCACAGACAGACATGTGATATGCTTAGAAGTACATAGTTTTATATATCAACACAGTTCCGCTAGAATACTTTAACTATCTAATCAACCTATTGATAATAATAAATTATACGAACTAAATCGTATGTCTTTTGATTTCGAAAGATAGGCCATCAAAGTGCATATAAGGCGGATTTCTTTGGAAAAAGTTACCAGTGAATTTTTCGCTACGATGACAATTGTTTGGATTTATTTGGCAGTGTCATGCCTGACAATAATTGAGTGCTTTGGCAATATTGCAGACAAACGGATCGAACTTAGTAATGCAAAGTTATCATGGTGAGATATAAGAAACGTAATAATCTTTGCGAGATTTTAACGATTTGTTTATTTCAATAGGTTAAACGAACACAACTCAGCTATTATTGAAAAAGAGGACACAAATTATATCGATAATGCGACGCTTACTTTAACCACCTGTCCCCAGGGATTTGGAGAAGAAGGGATATTTGTAATTACTGTTCCTGGCCTCGATCCGTTCCCAGTCCTCTGCGATGCTCAAATCGCAGGAGCAGGTTGGACTGTGATCGCCAGTCGGTCAAATGCGGATCTAAATTTCTTTAGGAATTGGACAGAATACAAAAGAGGTTTTGGACATCTGTCCGAAGATTTCTTTTTAGGTCTCGATAAAATTCATGCCATAACCAAATCGCGGGACCATAAATTATATATTCATTTGGAGGATTTCGAAGGGAACATTCGATTTGCTCGTTATGACGAGTTTTACATTGAAAATGAAAATAAATTCTACAAAATGAGCACTTTGGGAAACTTTACTGGAGATGCCGGTGACTCGTTAAGTAGGCACAAGGATAAAAAGTTCACAACCTACGACAAAAATAACGATGTAAATTTAAATGTAAACTTTGCTTTAGAACGCCTCGGCCCCTGGTGGTATGATAATGGCGGCCATAGGTAAAGTAACCGAATGTTGCTCATGATAAAATGAGCTTATACCTAATTGTCTGATTTCTATAATTTCAGCAATCTGTTTGGAATGTATTTCACTGGGGCATATGACAGCAGTATGCTTTTTAAAGGAATGTTTTGGTCGCAATGGCATGGTGCCACATACTCCTACAAAACCATGAAAATGATGGTGCGTCCTAAAAACTTATCTTAACTTATAGTAACAAATGAGAAAGAAACCAAATCACATTTTCTTAGATACTCAATTGTCTCATTAGAATTGTTGAACATTGTTTTTAATGAGCTTAAGTCGATTGATAAATCTTTAAATAAAGTGATTTTGCCAGTAAAATCAGCTTTTGCTTATTTATTTAATTCCAAGAAATTATTTCAAAGAAAGAAAATTTCCTTTGATATTTTAGGAATTATGCTCGAGCTTAAGTCTTTTGCAATGAAATGGTAGCCTAATGAGATTCGAAATGTATAACCTCCACCTCCAAGGGGGGGAATTCGATTAGAAAAGTATGCAATTGAAATTTATGTATGCATTTATCCATTTATAATGTTTACACACACTTGATCATTAAAATGTTCATTCTATAATCGAGAAGCTATGTCTTTTGTTTGGCCTGCAGCTGGCATAGAGCAAAAATACTGCACAAATTTGATTGAACTTCCTTGACCAGGCCAAAGGACTTCGAAGGACATTTGAGACTGGTCGTCTGGGAAAGCTAATTGAATACATAATTTACAATTAAGTGTGTAAGCTAATTTAATATTTATGTCTATGCAATGCACAAACACACAGAGAGAAACAGAGAGAGAGAGAGAGAGACTAAGCTGCCACGCCCACAACCATAGCAAAAGGGGCGTCATCGTCTCATTTGTCCATTATCGACCATCGCTTGTGCCAACTGCAATAAATGTCAATTATTCATGAATTTTCAATAACTTTTCAGAGCCAAAATAGAAAAGTTTCGTCTTTCTTTCTCTCGCTTCTTCCACTTTTACTTATTTCATCTTGTTTGCTGTTGTCTGAGATGGAGGAAAAAACTTTTTAATAATATGTAAATATGTTAAGAAGCGACAGAGATAGAGAGAGACAGCTATAGAGAGAGAGAGAGAGAGAGAGAGAGAGAGAGAACTGAAGACTGGCGTTAACTAAGAAGCACATAAAATATAATGCCAAACTATATGAAAAGGCAACCAAAGTGACTAGACCAAAGTAAAGCTTACTTTCACTCCTCACCTCTCCCCTCATCGCCCCGTCCACTCTCCTAGCATAGTTATAATGGTGAATAATTAACAGTTATTAATAACGACAAAAGCAGCTGCCGTCAATTTTCCAACCATGGGGAATTTGGTCATTTTTTAAGCATTTAAATTGGTAGCAATAACGTTTTGTTGTTTTGGAGTAATAAATATAGATTGTAAACGTTTTTGGACATAAAACACATTTTTCTCCAAAAAAGTATGCTACATTTTTTGGAAATGCCATTTTTGTGGGTCAACATTGCGCAAGAAGCTGCAGGTTTAATTAACAACGTTTTCTATTCAATAAAATACAATAATTCAATAAAACATCTACACTCGAAGTCGAGCAACAATTTACACCAAACTTAAAGATTTTTGTTTTGTCCAAAAGACTTATTTTCATCAGCTGTTTGCTGACCAGTGTTGAATAAGGTAAAAAAACTAGTATGTTTTAACCATTCAACGGCATCAAAATTTTGTTAAATTCATAAACTTTTTCATTTAATTGTCAAAAAAACGGCAGAGTTCCCCATAGTACACTCTCTCTTGTTCTCTCCTAGTATTGGTCACAATATGTATAGCATACTTTTCTGCACAAAATTTTGTGAACGCTTTTTGATTTAAAATTCACCGCCAATAATAATAAAAATAAATCACCCTCAAAGACGTTTCAGTTCACTTTGTATTTTGGCGCGTGTGCTAAAAACAAAACAAAACGAAACTTTTCTGTGACTCTTGCTTAATAATTTGCCATAATTTATGAGCCTCTCTCCCAACGTCTTCGTCGTCGTCGTCGTCGACGCCGGCATCTTTATTATTGGATTTTTGGCCACGCCCACAGACAATTTAAACTTTATGCCCAAAACGTTTTTGAATGCTTAATTAGTTCTTGAGCAAGTGCGGAATTGAGTTTGCCGTTTTAACGGTTTCTAGGGACTTAAGGGGAAAGAGGGACCCAAAAATTTTATTTGCTTGCTTGTTAGGCCCTCGAAACAGAACATATTTCATTTAATTGGCAACGCATTAGTGAGTTTTCTATGATATATTAGTGCAATATGTTTGAATAATAGTAGAAAGTATAAAAATTATGATTTTAGATTTAGATTTAAATAAGCAATACTTATATGAGGATAGTAACTCATAACTTTCTCATCATAAAGTTTATTTTAATAACATAATTAAGTGCTAAGTAATAGTCGAAACTTTGATCACTACTCTTGTAAGCTATCTCAATTTTTTTTTCTGTTGATTTAAAGCAAGTTTTTGGAGGCATCTCTGCAGATTGGAAACCTCGGACTTGTAAAGCAATATTTTAAATTTTTTCCACTTATTATATTTTATAAAGTGTATATAAAACAAACCTTCCAAGATTATTAATATTTCCTAAAACATATTTATAACTTAATTTATAACTTCTCTGATCCCAATTCATTGCACTAAAAACTGCGTCTTAATCTTAAGACACGTGAAGAAATATCGTTAAATAAAAAATTCCATTTTAAGAAAAAATCTGGGAACTTAAAAAAAAACGGAGTAAACTCGAGTGTTTTTTATTTTTTGGTGGGGACTTTTACATGCATCTTTTGCAGCATTTTCATTCTAATTTCCATTCTAGTCCCAAATCTCATACACTTTCCACACAATTTATCAAGAACTTATCAAAAATGCCAAAAGCAAAACCAAAAACTCAAACCAAATTCGAAACACATCACAGTCAGCAACAAGCAACAGTTCAACAAACAATCAACATTCAACATTCAACAGTCACGTACCATTTTGACGGTTTACTTTTTCACCCACTTTTTGTTGAGAGTGACAGAACGAGGAAGAGAGAGAGAGAGAAAAAAAAAAAGTGAAATATTCAATTTTTGGATACATTTTGCCGGTACATTTAAATTTATTTTTACAACCCTCAAAAAAAAAGAACAGAAAAAAAAAGCAGACGATAAAATAATAATCGATTTGACTTTGGTTAGAGTTCCCTTCTCCCCTTCTCCCCATCCCCACCCCCATTCCCCTTCCCATCTTCTGCCCCACAACTCATCTCCATTCGCTCCGTCTCTCTCTCGTGACAAAAAAAAAAAAAAATGGAGCAGAGCTCTTCCTGGTGGGAATCGATTTATTTTTTAGGTTTGGAGCTCTCCGAAATTTATGCGAATTTGAATTTGATATGGTTAAACTGTTTGCCTAGGCAACGTCAGCCATGCAAATGGTCTGATAAGCGTCATGTACTCAATGTATGGCCAAGAAGCTGCGGGGGAGTGGGCCGAGCGGAGGGGCGTGTCATTGTGCCTAGCTTTTGTCGCTTTTTAGTGTAAAATTAATTTGCTATAATTCATCAATGGGCCCCGCAAAGGCGAAAAAGGATTATTTTGCATAAAAAATTGTGGCACTTGTCGATTTTTGCATAGTCTGCTCTTCATCTTCTACCCCCATCCCTCCCCCCACCAAACGTCTGACTCTGTGTGTGTGTGTGTGTGTGTGTGTGTGTAACTGACGCCCTTTTGTGTAATTTATGGCTGCACATTTATTTTATTGAGTTTAATGCGGGCACAGTTGTTGCTGGTGGAGAAAAAAGGTGCCCAGGCTTTGGGGTTCGTCAGGACAATGGATAAAATAAAGGTTAGAGGTTCACTTGGTCCTGCTGAAAAGGCAAAATGTATTACACATTGTGCGCGGGGGCAGCGGGCAGAAGAAACTAACATCAAGAGTATATTGAAAGTTCTTCTTACATGCTCGAAAAAGCTTTTCTAACTGAAATTCAGATGTTTTTTTTTGCAACAATTTGCAATTGTTTGTTTTTGAATGTCTTTATTTCCAATTGATTTCATTAAGAAGATATTTTACTAACCACCAACTGAAAGTATCTCAAAGTAATGATCCCCATCTCGGTTCGGGTAGGTCTCTTTAGAGAAAAAGTATAATTTTGAAATAGTGGATAAAACGACAAGGAATTGTGCATACATTTTCAATCAATGAAAACGACATTTTATAATTAAATCACTGGGAAATGATAATTATTTTTATGTTTTAATGATTTTTTAAGAAATAAAGTGGAACACATTGTTAATAATATATTGGTTTACGAGTTCACTGCATTCCAAACGGGTGACCACAATGCAAGTCCGATTAATACATATATTTGTATATATAAAAACCAACTTAGATATATATAGTGATAGAAATACATTTATGGAATGAAATTTAATGTAAAGTGTTTATAATATTTGAGTATCTAATGAAATTATTGGAAAATGACTGCAAATAAAATAATAATCGTCTCCAAATAAATTAGAGAGTTTTGTCAGACAGATATTGGGGATGACCAAATCAATTTCTGAGCTCTACAAAGAATTTCCAAGTCTTTGTTTTCGACTGTGTGTACACTATGTGATTTGTTTTCCTATTAACTATTTGTGCAATATATATTTACACAAATCTCCATAGTTATTATAGGAATTCTTGCAGTTGATCTACACACTTGACACTTCAGAGAATCTCCTTTAGTTGGAGACTAGAAAAGTTTCCTTTATAATATGGTTTATCATAGATCTAATGAGGAGCACTTCAGGTATTTAATTTGAAACGGAAATAAGATTGAGGTTGTCCTTGTGGGCGAGTGTTGCCTCCAATAGGGTGAGTTGCCTCTTCCAAAAG